>JAXLNO010006161.1:0-46395 GCA_038087875.1 Malacoraja senta | reverse complement strand
TTGCTAATACTTTAACACTTCCTGAAATAGCTTCCATCACACTATGCTTCCCCATTTAGTCCACACCCAGGTTTCACACTTGGTAGACACAAAATGCTGGAGTAACTCAGCGGGACAGGCAGCATCTCTGGAGAGAAGGAATGGGTGACGTTCTGGGTCGAGACCCTTCGGCTCAGCTTGTAGACCACTTGTCTTTACTACAGTATCATCACATATTGTAGCCTGAATATTTAAATGCTACACTATTGGAAGTGGTGGCTTTTGGATGAAGTCATTTAGTTAAGTGATTCCCTTATAAATCTTGAAGATAAAGAGATGTTTCTCCTGGGGTTTATTAAGCAACAACTTAGATATTTGTAGAAACATGGAACTGCAGATGCTGGATTACAAATAGACAGAAGAAGGATCTCGACCCAAAATGTCACCAATCCATGTTCTCCAGGGATGCTGCCTCACCCGCCGAGTTACTCCAGCACTTTGTGTCTCTAACAAACAGATAATTCCTGGTCTTTGTGTGACTTTGCAGCGTACATGTTGGCTGCATATTTGCCCACATAAAAACTGTCAAAACATTTCATCAGACTATCCAATCGGCATGTAAGTAAGGCAATGTTACCGAGATCATGGGGAATTTTGATATGCAGGTAGACTGTGAAAAACAAGTTGGTACTGGATCCCAAGGGAAGGAATATGTAGAATGCCTACAAGATGGCTTCTTAGAGCAGCTTGTGGTCGAGCATTGTAGGAAAAAGGCAATTCTGGATTTGATGAGGGCGGTTAAGGTAAAGAAACTCCTAGTAACTATAATATAAAATTAAACTTGTAGTTTGAGAAGCAGAAGGTGAAATCAGATGTGCAGCTATTATTGTTTGGTAAGAGTAACTACAGAGGCATGAAGGAGGAACTAGCTAAAGTTGATTGGAAAAGGACGCTAGCAGGAATGACATGGGGCAGCAATGGCAGGGGTTTCTGAGAGTATTTCATACATAGAATACATAGAAAATAGGTGCAGGAGTAGGCCATTCGGCCCTTCGAGCCTGCATCGCCATTCAATATGATCATGGCTGATCATCCAACTCAGTATCCCGTACCTGCCTTCTCTCCATACCCCCTGATCCCCTTAGCCACAAGGGCCACATCTAACTCCCTCTTAAATATAGCCAATGAACTGGCCTCAACTACCCTCTGTGGCAGAGAGTTCCAGAGATTCACCACTCTCTGTGTGAAAAAGTTTTTCCTCATCTCGGTCTTAAAGGATTTTATCCTTAAGCTGTGACCCCTTGTCCTGGACTTCCCCAACATCGGGAACAATCTTCCTGCATCTAGCCTGTCCAACCCCATAAGAATTTTGTACGTTTCTATAAGATCCCCTCTCAATCTCCTAAATTCTAGTGAGTATAAGCCAAGTCTATCCAGTCTTTCTTCATATGAAAGTCCTGACATCCCAGGAATCAGTCTGGTGAACCTTCTCTGCACTCCCTCTATGGCTATAATGTCCTTCCTCAGATTTGGAGACCAAAACTGTACGCAATACTCCAGGTGTGGTCTCACCAAGACCCTGTACAACTCCAGTAGAACCTCCCTGCTCCTATACTCAAATCCTCTTGCTATGAAAGCCAACATACCATTCGCTTTCTTCACTGCCTGCTGCACCTGGATGCCTACTTTCAATGACTGGTGTACCATGGCACCCAGGTCTCGCTGCACCTCCCCATTTCCTAATCGGCCACCATTTAGATAATAGTCTACCTTCCCATTTTTGCCACCAAAGTGGATAACCTCACATTTATCCACATTATACTGCATCTGCCAAACATTTGCCCACTCACCCAGCCTATCCAAGTCACCTTGCAGTCTCCTAGCATCCTCCTGACAGCTAACACTGCCCCCCAGCTTAGTGTCATCCGCAAACTTGGAGATGTTGCTTTCAATTCCCTCATCCAGGTCATTAATATAAATTGTAAATAGCTGGGGTCCCAGCACTGAGCCTTGCGGTACCCCACTAGTCACGGCCTGCCATTGTGAAAAGGACCCGTTTACTCCTACTCTTTGCTTCCTGTTTGCCAGCCAGTTCTCTATCCACATCAATACTGAACCCCCAATACCGTGTGATTTAAGTTTGTATCCTAATCTCTTATGTGGTACCTTGTCGAAAGCCTTCTGAAAGTCTAGATACAACACATCCACTGGTTCTCCCCTATCCACTCTACTAGTTACATCCTCGAAAAATTCTATGATTCGTCAGACACGATTTACCTTTCGTAAATCCTTGTTGACTTTGTCAAATGATTTCACCACTTTCCAAATGTGCTGCTATCCCATCTTTAATAACTGACTCTAGCAGTTTCCCCACTACCGATGTTAGACCAACTGGTCTGTAATTCCCCGTTTTCTCTCTCCCTCCCTTCTTAAAAACGGGGTTACGTTTGCTACCCTCCAATCCTCAGGAACTACTCCAGAATCTAAAGAGTTTTGAAAAATTATCACTAATGCATCCACTATTTCTGGAGCTACTTCCTTAAGTACTCTGGGATGCAGCCTATCTGGCCCTGGTGATTTATCGGCCTTTAATCCATTCAATTTACCCAACACCACTTCCCGACTAACCTGGATTTCACTCAGTTCCTCCATCTCCTTTGACCCGCGGCCCCTGCTATTTCCGGCGGATTATTTATGTCTTCCTTAGTGAAGACGGAACCAAAGTAGTTATTCAATTGGTCCGCCATATCCTTGTTCCCCATGATCAATTCACCTGTTTCTGACTGCAAGGGACCTACATTTGTTTTAACTAATCTCTTTCTCTTCACATATCTATAAAAACTTTTGCAGTCAGTTTTTATGTTCCCTGCCAGTTTCCTTTCATAATCTATTTTCCCTTTCCTAATTAAGCCCTTTGTCCTCCTCTGTTGGTCTCTGAATTTCTCCCAGTCCTCTGGTATGCTGCTTTTTCTGGCTAATTTGTACGCATCATCTTTTGCTTTGATACTATCCCTGATTTCCCTTGTTATCCACGGATGCACTACCTTCCCTGATTTATTCTTTTGCCAAACTGGGATGAACAATTTTTGTAGTTGATCCATGCAGTCTTTAAATGCTTTCCATTGCATATCCACCGTCAACCCTTTTAGAACTAATTGCCAGTCAATCTTGGCCAATTCACGTCTCATACCCTCAAAGTTAACTTTCTTTAAGTTCAGAACCGTTGTTTCTGTATTAACAATGTCACTCTCCATCCTAATGAAGAACTCAACCATATTATGGTCACTCTTGCCCAAGGGGGCACGCACAACAAGACTGCTAACTAACCCTTCCTCATTACTCAATACCCAGTCTAGAATAGCCTGCTCTCTCGTTGGTTCCTCTACATGTTGGTTTAGATAACTATCCCGCATACATTCCAAGAAATCCTCTTCCTCAGCACCCCTGCCAATTTGATTCACCCAATCTATATGTAGATTGAAGTCACCCATTATAACTGTTTTGCCTTTGTTGCACGCATTTCTAATTTCCTGTTTGATGCCATCCCCAACTTCACTACTACTGCTAGGTGGCCTGTACACAACACCCACCAGCGTTTTCTGCCCCTTAGTGTTTCGCAGCTCTACCCATACCGATTCCACATCCTCCAAGCTAATGTCCTTCCTTTCCACTGCGTTAATCTCCTCTCTAACCAGCAACGCTACCCCACCTCCTTTTCCTTTCTCTCTATCCCTCCTGAATATTGAATATCCCTGGATGTTCAGCTCCCAGCCTTGGTCACCCTGGAGCCATGTCTCCGTGATCCCAACTATATCATAATCATTAATTGCTATCTGCACGTTCAACTCATCCACCTTATTACGAATGCTCCTTGCATTGAGACACAAAGCCTTCAGGCTTGTTTTTACAACGCTCTTACTCCTTATACAATTATGTTGAAAATGGCCCTTTTTGATTTTTGCCCTGGATTTGTCTGCCTGCCACATTTACTTTTCACCTTGCTACCTATTGCTTCCGCCCGCATTTTACACCCCTCTGTTTCTCTGCTCACCCATTTGAGAACCCCACCACCTCTTATTCTCTGTTTATTTTTGTTTTCTTCTTTCCCCCCTACATGTTGGGTCTGAGTGATTTCCTTCTCTGCCTCCTGCCTCCCACACTGTCTAATAGCATTTTCTATTTGAGTCCCTCAAATAGAGAATGCGGAAGATATCGTATATTTTCATCCCTGGAGGAAGATATCGGATATTTTCATCCCTGGAGGAAGAAAGATTCTAAAGGGAGAATAAGGCAACCGTGGCTGACAAAGGAAGTCAAAGCTAGCCGATAATATAAAGGAGGATACCAAAGGTACCTTCAGATATATAGAGAGTAAAAGAGAGGCAAGAGTGGACATTGGACCACTGGAAAATAACGCTGGAGGATCAAGAAATGGTAGGTGAATTGAATACATTTTGTGCGTCAGTCTTCACAGCGGAAGACACCAGCAACGTGCTGGAAATTCAAGAGAGTCAAGGGGTGGAAGTTAGTGAAGTGCCTATTACTAAGGAGAGAAGGTACTTGGGAGGTTGTAAGGTCTGAAGGTAAATAAGTCACCTGGACCAGATAGACTATACGCAAGCGTTCTCAAAGAAGTAGGGTTAGAGATTGTGGAGGCATTTGTAGTGATTTTTCAACAATCACTAGAGTCACTAGTCCCAGATGACTGGAAAATTGCAAATGTATCTCCACTGTTTAAAAAGGGAGAGAGGCAAAGGAATGGAAATTATAGGCCGGTTAGCCTGGCTCTAGGCTGGATTTAGATTTTAGAGAGCATCATGAAGTGATTTTCTTTCTGTTTGGTTATTTCTTGTTTGTGGACTGTTCAACAGATTTTGGGTCCATTTGTTCCCATTATATTGTTTTCCATGAAAATGTATAGAAAATAAGAGGGGGTAGGACCAGAAACGTTTTTGAACTTCTTCTTACCCCTTTTGAACATGAACGATATTATTTGTATTATTTGAGTTACTCATTTGTTTGTTTTCCTTTGTGTTTTATTTTCTTTTTTATTGCTTATAAGTTTATTTGTGTTTGTATATTTTTTTTTAACATGTTCAATAAAAATAATTTAATAAAAAAAATAAAAAAAATGAGGTTTCGGAGTACTTGAAGCACAGGATAAAATAGGCCAAAGTTAGTCTGGTTTTGTTAAAGGGAGATCTTGCCTGACAAATCTATTGGAATTATTTCAGGAAGTAAGACAAAGGATAGACAAAGGAGAATCAGTTGTTTCCTTGGATTTTCAGAAGGTGGATGCTAAGTTAGCACATGGAAAGCTGCTAAACAAGATGAGATCCCATTGTATTAACATGGATAGAAGATTGGCAGAGTGGCAGAAAGCCAAGAGTGGGAATAAAGGGAGCTTTCTCTGGCTGGCCGCAGGAGTCGGTGTTGAGTCCTCTACGATTCATGTTGGATATTAATGATTTGGATGATGGAATTGATCACTTTGTGGCCAGGTTTGCGGATGATATGAAGATAGATGGAGGAGCAAAATAGTGTTGAGGAAGCAGGGAATCTGCAGAAGGACTTGGACAGGTTAGGAGACAGCAAAGAAGTGGCAGGTGGAATACAGCTTAGCAAAGTATGCGTTTATGCAATTCGATAATGGGAATAAAGGAGTAGACTACTTTCTAAATGGGGAGATGATTAAAACAATCAGAGATGCAAAGGGACTTGGAAATGCTGGTGCAGGATTCAATAAAAGGTTAATTTGCAGGTTGAATCGGTACTAAGGAAGGAAAATGCAGTGTTATCATTCATTTTGAGAGGACTAGAATATAGAAGCAGGGATTTAATGCTAAGGCTTTATATAACCCTGGTCACACCGTATTTGGAGGATTCTGAGCAGTTCTGGGCCCCATATCTGAGGAGGGATGTGCTGGCATTGGAGAGGGTCCAGAGGAGGTTTATGAGAATGATCCCGGGAATGATTGGGTTAACGTATGATGAGTGTTTGAAGGCTCTCGGCCCTGTGCCTGCTGGAGTTCAGAATAATGTCGGGGATCTCATTGAAACTTACCAAATAATGAAACGCTTGGATAGAGTGTGTGTTGAGAGGATGTTTCCATTATTGGCAGAGTCTAGGACCAGAGGGCACAGCCTCAGAATGAAAGGACGTACTTTTAGAAGAGGAGATGAGGAGGAATTTCTTTAGCCAGAGGTTGGTGAATCTGTGGAATTCATTGCCACAAAAAGCTGTGGAGTCTGCAAGAGTATCAAAGGTTACGGGAGAAGTCAGGGGAATAGGGTTGTGAGGGAAAGATAGACCAGCCATAATTGAATGATGGGACTCAATGAGCCGAATGGCCTAATTCTGCTATATGATTTATGAACTTATGAACTCCTAACGGTCTGTGAAGCACATTGAAAAGCCCTGCTGTTGTGAAACCTGCTATATAATTGCAAGTTTGTTCTTTGCCATCAGAGATTCGTGGTGTAATTGCTCATATTCCTCTAACTTTTCCCTGGAGCATGGTGTGACAATATTTGCAGACTAACGAACAGCCTGACAAGTTGTAATATGAACACACCTTCCATGCATGGCACAGTGAGACCTGTATTGTGAAAGGTTTTACAAGCTCTTATAAAGCATGCAGTAGTGGAATATGAGCAATGAGGGGCACTCACTGTAAGCATAGGCAAGGATCCTATTTATGTCAACTCAGAAATAGTTTTCAGGTCTTTACTTGCTGGAACAGTTTGAAAGGGTTGATGCACAATTTACAGCCATTCAACCTGCCAGATCTATGGCTGATGTTAATACTCCATCCTAGCCTCTAACCATCTTTCTTTATATCCAACCCAATCTGCATATCACGTTATTCCATTTCTCTTATATCAATTTACCTACCCAGCTTGCAGTTTTAGTGTTCACAATTATTCCCGCATTGAAGCTAGTCTCATAAAATCATGTCTCTCTGTGTAAAGAAATGTCTTTTGAATCTCGAATTGGATTTATTAGTCACTTTCAAAGTGGACACAATTTTGGATTGTTCTTCAAGTGAAAACCTATGTCTATTTTCTCAAAACACTTCAGAATTTTAAAGACCTTTATCAAATCATTCCTCAATTTCTTTCTAGCGATATAAACACCAGCCGATTCAACCTTTCCCCATGGTCATGATCTATAATTTCTGGTATTATTTTGATAAATCTTTTTTTAATGTTGGTTCTTAGGCTCCGGCCCCTCCCCCCCCCCCCCCGCCCCCCCGCCCCCCACTCATGGCTGACCATGGGTGTCTCCAGGGTTGGAGGACGCCCGTCTGTGACTTTATTTAACGTGGGGAGACTGGTGCACAGACAGCCACCCCAAGGTCCTTGACAGATCTGGGTCAGGATCCAGTGGCATGGAGTCCAGGACAACCGGAGACCCTTTGCTGCTGCAGCCTTCATCCGCCTTCCCAGCCATTGTGACGCTCCACTAAGGTCAGCTACCATCCTCTGCCTGTTCCCACAATTGAGGTCTTGGTTGGATTGCTCTTTGTCACAGTCCTCCCCCTCGACCTTACCACCATGGGTGGCCCTACCAGGAGCATAGCTCCAGGCGGCATCGTTCTCAGGATCACACAAGGTTCTCCACCACGACAAGGTGACAATGTTGGTATTGGTTTATTATTATAGTTATGTGTACCATGATAAAGTGACAATTTGATGCTATACATGAGGACTATCAAGCCATACACTAGAACAACAGGTAATACATAGAGTGTAGAATATAATGTTGCAGCATCGTGTTACAGTTACACAGAGAGCAAGGTCCACAATGAAATAGGTTGGGACATGAGGACTACATCCTATATTATGGGAGGATCATTCAATAGTCTGTTAGCAGTTCGGAAGAAGTTGTTCCTGAATCTGGTGGTATATACTTTCAAGCTCTTATATCTTCTGTCCAATGGGTGGAGTAGAGGACCAGGGTAAAAAAGGGTCCGTAATTATGTAGGCTGCTTTCACCAGGTAGTTTGAAGTGTAAATGCCTTTGATGGAGGGAGCACATTTTCCTCTGTCTCCACAACATGAGAGAATGTGAGAACGATTCCAGGAATGAGTGGGTTCGCATATGATGAGCGTTTGACAGTACTGAGCCTGTACCCGCTGGAGTTTAGAAGGTTGAGGGAGGACCTCATTGAAACTCACAGAATAATGAAAGGCATAGAATGGATGTGAAAAGATGTTTCCACTGGTGGGAAAGTCTAGGACCAGGGGTCATAGTCTCAGAATTAAAGGGCACTCTTTTAGAAAGGAAGTGAGGAGAAACTTCTCTAGTCAGAGGGTAATTAACTGTGGAACCTATTGCCACAGAGGGCTGTGGAGGCCAAATCAGTGGAAATGTTTAAGGCAGATAGACAAATTCTTGATTAGAACGGGTGCCAAGGGTTATGGGGAGAAGGCAGGAAACTGGGATTAGGAGGCAGAGATCAGCCATGATTGAATGTCAGAGTAGACTCGATGGGCCGATTGCCTAATTCTACTCCTGTAACTTGTGAATTTGTGAACCTAGATTCTGTACATTTGACATAATTTCCCTGTTTTTAAATTCTTTTCTTCCTGAAATCCCAGGATGATTACAACATGAAATGGGGGCAATTTGGCCTATTTTCTCTGACCAGGTCTCAACCACAGCAGTTCCTATGTCAATCTTGTCTCTTTACCTTTTATTCTACTATTTAGTTTAGTTTGGTTTAGAGACACAGCATGGAAACAGGCCCTTTGGCCCACCGAGTCCACTCTGCCCATCGATCATCCGTTCTCACTACTTCTATGTTATCCCACGTTCTTATCCATTCCCTACGCATTGGGGGCAATGTTGCACAATTCAATTAGCTTACAAACCTGCAGGTCTTTGGGATGTGGGAGGAAACCGGTGCACCACCTAGTCACAGGGTAAACGTGCAACGTCCACACAGACAATACCCCAAATCAGGATCGAACCCAGGTCTCTGGCAGCTCTACCAGTTGTGCCACTGTGCCACTGCATAGCTGCTACCTCTTGTCCTCCACTTCTCCGTCAATGGGAAGTGCCTCACATTCTTCATTTAATCCATCATTTCCCCTCAGCCTTCTCTTCTCCCAGCTATTCTAACCTATTCTGGTAATTGTATTCCATCAATGATTTTGATAAATGTTTTCTGGGCCCTCTTATAATACATATAGGCATTTTCCTATAATACAGTGACCAGAATTGAACATAACATTTTAGTTGAGGCTAGACTAGTGTTTTATTAAGTTTCAACTTGACTTCCCTGATTTTACACTCTATGCCTCCATTAATAAAGTCCAGAATCTGTATGGAAACACAAGAGACTGCAGATGCTGGAATTTTAAGCAAAACATTATGTGCTGGAGGAACTCGGCAGCATTTGGGGAGGGGATGGATAGGCAATGTTTCTGGCCGGGACCTCTCACTGTACCTTGGAACACGTAACAATAAACGACACTGAAACGGAACTTTCTTCAGACCTCCTTAGATACTGCCTGACCTGCTGAGTTCCTCCAGCACTTTGTGTTTTGCCAGAAATGTGAATGGATTTATTAAACGTCTAAACTTATCTTGTCGCTTTCAGTGACCTATGCACTATGGACCTATGGTTTTTCTGCTCTTCCATCCCTTTTGGAACAGCATCCTTTCACTTTCCTGTGCATTAAACTTCAGCTTGCAGTGCCCATCTAGATATTTAATATATTTAAATACCATTAATGCCCACAGAGCTACAGTCTGCTATTCACCAGCTCACTGCCTGAAAAACAACTAATAACTTTCAACATCCATTATTTACAGTAACTAATTATTTCTCTATGGCATCAGAGGTCCTTTATTACCATTTGCTTCAAGTTTACTGTCAGTTCTGTCACACGTATCAAAAGTCTTCTGGAAGTCCTGTCAATTTTTTATCTACAACTCTAACCATGGGCTAAAATATTCTAAAAATTGGTAAACATAATTTCCCCTCAGCAAATCTATGCTGACGGTATAATTATTCTATTTTCTTCGTCACCTATTATTTACTACATAGCACATAGCAGATAGCACAGGATCAGGCTCTTCAGTTCACAATGTCTGTGCCATAGATGATCCCACGCTAACTAATCTCATCTGCCTGCACATGGTAAAGTAAAGTATCCTTTATTGTCATTCAGACATTTCAGTCTGAACGAAATTGTATACCTTGCATAACATAGAATAAAATAACAAAACACACACTTAACACAGTTTAACATCCACCACAGTGAGTCTACCAGGCACCTCCTCAATGTGATGGAAGGCAAAAGTCTTAAAGTCCTTGTCTCTTTCTTCCCTCCTTATTCTCCATGTGCGTTGAGGTGATCCAGGCTTCCGATGTTGGGACCCCGCCGGGTGATGGTAAGTCCAGTGGCCGCATCCGAGCTCCGCGAACGGGCCGGTTCAAACTCCGCGGCCCGGGGCGGACGAAGCTGCTGAAGCTGCCACCCTCCAGTCCAGCGGACGAAGCTGTCGTTGCGGGAGCTCCGGAGAACCGGTCACCAACCTGGGACCTGCGAACTCCCGACGATGTCGTCCACTGGGCCCGCTGCCAAGTCCACTGGGCCCGCGGCCGAGCCTCCGTCCATACCAATCCATTTCCTGCACATCCACATGCCCATCTAAAAGCTTCTTAAATGGCTTTATCATATCTGCCTCCACCACCATCCCTGGTAGTATCTTCCACCACCATCCCTGGTAGTATCTTCCACCACCATCCCTGGTAGTATCTTCCACCACCATCCCTGGTAGTATCCTCCACCACCATCCCTGGTAGTATCTTCCACCCTCTGGATAAAAAGTTGCCCTGCACATCTCCTTTAAGCATTGCCCTTCTGACTTTAAAACTATGCCCACCAGTCTTTGACATTTCCATCCTGGGAAAAAGATTCTGATTATCTATGCCACTCATAATTTTATATACTTTTATCAGGTCTCTCTCAGCCTCCGTGCTCTAGTGAAAACAATTCCAAGTTTGTCCAACCTCTCCAAAAGCTAATGCCCTCTAACAAGCCGCGCCCATTATTCCTGCAATGGGGTGACCAGAACTGTGAGCAACACTCCTCATGCAGACAAACTGAAGTCCTATAAAGCTGCATCACGACTTCCCGACTCTTATACTCAATGCCCCGACTCATGAACGCAAACATACCACAAGCATTGTTTACCATTCTATCTGCTTGTGTTGCTACTTTCAAGGAGCTATGTGGACTTAGATCCCCAAATTCCTCTGTGCATTAATGCTGTTAAGGGTCTTGCCATTAATTATATATTTCCCCCTTACATTCGACCTCCCAAAGTGCAAAACTCCATCTGCCATTTCTAGGCCCGTTTCAGAAGTTAGGACAACACAGTGGTGCAGTTGGTAGAGCTGCTGCCTCAGTGCTAGAGACCCCGGTTCGATCCTGACCTTGGATACTGTCTGTGTGGAGTTTACACATTCTAGCTGTGACCTCATGAGTTTCCGCTGGTGATCTGATTTCCATCCACATCCCAAAGACATGAGGTTTGTTGGTTAATTGGCCTCTGTAAACTGTCCATAATGTGTAGGATGTGAAAGTGGGTTAACATAGTACAAGTGTGAATAGGTGTTGGTGTGGACTCACTGGACTGAAGGTCCCATTTTCATGCTGTATCTCTAAAGATTTAATCTATATCGCACTGTGTACTTTGACAGCCTTTTCCACTGTCTGCAACTACCAATTTTGGCGTCATCCAAATACTTACTCACTGACCCATTTAAATTTATGTATAAGTCGTATATATACACCTCTCAAATAACGAAGGTCCCAGCACAAAGTCCTGCAGAACCCTTCTTCAGTGTGAAGAAGGGTTTCGACCCGAAACGTTGCCTATTTCCTTTGCTCTATAGATGCTGCCTCACCCGCTGAGTTTCTTCAACATTTTTGTCAACCTGCAGAACTATACTGGTCACAGATCTCCAGCCAAAACCACACCCTTCCATCAGAACCCTTTGTCTTCTCTGAGTAAACCAGTACCAAGTAAACGTGGACCCCCATGCATCTTAATGCAAAAGCTTTTATAGATATGTGAAGAGAAAAAGATTAGTTAAAACAAATGTAGGTCCCTTGCAGTCAGAAACGGGTGAATTGATCATGGGGAACAAGGACATGGCAGACCAATTGAATAACTACTTTGGTTCTGTCTTCACTAAGGAAGACATAAATAATCTGCCGGAAATAGCAGGGGACCGGGGGTCAAATGAGATGGAGGAACTGAGTGAAATCCAGGTTTGTCGGGAAGTGGTGTTAGGTAAATTGAATGGATTAAAGGCCGATAAATCACCAGGGCCAGATAGACTGCATCCCAGAGTGCTTAAGGAAGTAGCCCCAGAAATAGTGGATGCATTAGTGATAATTTTTCAAAACTCTTTAGATTCTGGAGTAGTTCCTGAGGATTGGAGGGTAGCTAATGTAACCCCACTATTTAAAAAGGGAGGGAGAGAGAAAACGGGGAATTACAGACCAGTTAGTCTAACATCGGTAGTGGGGAAAATGCTAGAGTCAGTTATTAAAGATGGGATAGCAGCACATTTGGAAAGTGGTGAATCAGTGGACAAAGTCAGCATGGATTTATGAAAGGTAAACCATGTCTGACGAATCTTATAGAATTTTTCGAGGTTGTAACTAGTAGAGTGGATAAGGGAGAACCAGTGGATGTGTTATATCTGGACTTTCATAAGGCTTTCGACAAGGTCCCACAGAAGAGATTAGTATGCAAACTTAAAGCACACAGTATTGGGGGTTCAGTATTGATGTGGATAGAGAACTGGCTGGCAGACAGGAAGCAAAGAGTAGGAGTAAACGGGTCCTTTTCAGAATGGCAGGCAGTGACTAGTGCGGTACCGCAAGGCTCAGTGATGGGACCTCAGCTATTTATAATATATATTAATGATTTGGAGGAGGGAATTGCATGTAACATCTCCAAGTTTGCAGATGACACGAAGCTGGGGGGCAGTGTTAGCTGTGAGGAGGATGCTAGGAGGCTGCAAGGTGACTTGAATAGGTTGGGTGAGTGGGCAAATACATGGCAGATGCAGTATAATGTGGATAAATGTGAGGTTATCCACTTTGGTGGCAAAAACAGGAAAGTAGACTATTATCTGAATGGTGGCCGATTAGGAAAAGGGAGATGCAACGAGACCTGGGTGTCATGGTACACCAGTCATTGAAAGTAGGCATGCAGGTGCAGCAGGCAGTGAAGAAAACGAATGGTATGTTAGCATTCATAGCAAAAGTATTTGAGTATAGGAGCAGGGAGGTTCTACTGCATTTGTACAGGGTCTTGGTGAGACCGCACCTGGAGTATTCCGTACAGTTATGGTCTCCTAATCTGAGGAAAGACATTCTTGCCATAGAGGGAGTACTGGTAAGGTTCACCAGACTGATTCCTGGGATGTCAGGACTTTCATATGAAGAAAGACTGGATAGACTCGGCTTGTACTCGCTAGAATTTAGCAGATTGAGGGGGAATCTTATAGAAACGTACAAAATTCTTAAGGGGTTGGACAGGCTAGATGCAGGAAGATTGTTCCCGATGTTGGGGAAGTCCAGGACAAGGGGTCACAGTTTAAGGAGAAGGGGGGAAGTCTTTTAGGACCGAGATGAGAAAAAAAAAATTCACACAGAGAGTGGTGAATCTGTGGAATTCTCTGCCACAGAAAGTAGTTGAGGCCAGTTCATTGGCTATATTTAAGAGGGAGTTAGATGTGGCCCTTGTGGCTAAAGGGATCAGGGGGTATGGAGCCATGATCATATTGAATGGCAGTGCAGGCTTAAAGGGCCGAATGGCCTACTCCTGTACCTATTTTCTATGTTTCTATGTTACTATGTTAATCTCCTGGAACAGCCTACCATGGTGGACTTTATCAAATGCTTGAATAAAATCCATGTACACAATATCCACGGTCCTATACTCATCAATCATCTACATCACCTCCTCAAAAAGATAAAATAAAGATAGCAAAGCCTGCCATGGACAAAGAAATGCTGACAGTTCCTAAATAGCCCATCACCTTGCGTGTAAATCCTATCCCGAAGAATTCTCTCTGGTAGTTTCCCTCCTGCTGAGCTGAGGCTCACCAGACAAGAATTTCCTGCAATTCTGCAGTTTGAAAGAACAGTGAAATGTAAAGCCAGATGGAGGGATTAGGTAAGGGGGAACTGCAGATGCTGGTTTACACCGTAGATAGATACAACATGCTGGAGTAACTCAGCGGGTCAGGCAGCATCTCTGGAGAGAAGGAATGCATGATGTTTCAGGATGAAACCCTTCTTCAAGGTCTGAGAAACTCCAGCATTGTGTGTCTATCTTTGGAGGGATTTAGTGGAAGGGGATGGGGATGGGAAGAAAAAATATAGGGTGGGGTGTTGCCTAACATTGGGGAATTCCATGTTATATTATTAAGTTGTAAGCTACCTAAGCGGAATTTGAGGTGCTATTTCTCCAGATTACGTGTAGCCTTAAGGACCTGTCCCACTGTCAAGAGCTCTCCCAAGTTTTAAAAAAAATCAAACTCGTGGCAAGTACGTAGAATGTACGTAGCGGGTACGTCGGAGCTCGGGACGTCTCTTACCGGCTCGTAACGCTAATGGAAGGTACTCGGGAAACGCAGTAAGCTCGTGAAGACTCGTGAAGATTTTTCAACATGTTGAAAAATGTCCACGAGAGCCCCGAGTACCTATGAGCGGCAATTACCGTAATTCTCCGAGTTCGAATCAGGGGAATCTCAGGAGAACTCTTGAATTACCTCGTACAGTGGGATAGGCCCTTTACTGTGGCAATTGAAGAGGCCCAGGACAGAAAAGTCAGTATGGGAATGGGAGGTGGAGTTTAAATGATCCAGCAGGTCTCGGGAGACAAGACAAAGTCATAGTCATACAGCACGGAAACAGGTCCTTTGGCCCAACTGTCCTTGCCGACCAAGATGCAAGGTAGTCCCATTTGTCTCTTTTTGCCCCATGCTTCTCTGAATCCATGTACATGTCCAAGTATCTTTTAAATGCTGTTTGAGTACCTGTCTCAAGTACTTTCTCTGGCAACTTATTCCATATACCCGCCAGTCTCTGTATGAAACCGTTGCCTTTCACATTTGTATTAAATCTTTCCCCACTCATCTTAAACCTATGTTCTCTTGTTTATGATTCCCCTTCCCCAGGCTAAAAGTCTCTGTGTATTCACCCTGTCTATTCCCCGTGTGATTATATGATCACCCTGCAGCATCCTACACTATAAAGAATAATGTGTTAGCCTGCCCAGCAAGTGTTTGGCAATACGGTCACCTAGTCTGCCCTTGGGCTTGCTGATGTAAAGGAGGCCACATCGGGAACACAGTTTCCCACTATGACAACCTTGCTGTTTCTGCATCTTTCTGTAATCTGTCTACATTTCTGTTCCTCCATCTCCTGCTGGCTCTCGGGAGGCCTATGGTTAATCGCATTAGAATTATTGCATCTTTCTTATTTTTGAGCTGTACCCTTATTGCCTCAGTGGACGAATCCTCTTTCATGACATTCTACCTAATTATTAAAGCAATTCCTTCACCTCTTTTACCTTCCTCTCTATTAGATCAGAAACATTGAAACCCTGCATTGTTGAACTGCCAATCCTATTCCTCTTGTAACCAAGAATATCCACAACAGCATAGACAATAGACAATAGACAATAGGTGCAGGAGTAGGCCAACCTAGTCCCTAGCATGGATCCAAGCTCTTAGTTCATCTGCTTTACTGACAATATTCCTTGTGTTGAAATGATCATACTTCAGCCCATCAGTCTCACCCCATTCTTGAGCCTCTTTATGCCTGTCCGTCCTTTGGGACATAACCTCTGCCTTCGATTTGCTGACTTTCTTCTTTGCTTCCCCACCCCTGCTACCCTAGGTTAAACACTCCCGAGTACCACTAATGAATGTCCCTGCAAGGATATTAGACCTCACGGTGCAACACCTCTGCTCCCAATAATCTGAATCCCTGTCCCATGCAACCAACTCCTCAGCCATGCATTAATTCACCCCACCTGATCACCTTGATCTACCTGCGACTACACTTTCAGGGAGCTATGCACCTGCACACTAGATCCCTGTACTCTACACACACTACCCAGAGCCCTACCATTCACCATGTAGCAGGCACGTGCCATAAGTAATTACACAGGGTAGGCAATCAGCTCGGCTTTAAAAACAATCTTAAACCGCACATGCGCAGATTGTTCTCCTCTCTGAAAGCTGTCAGGCGACTTTCATAAAGTCTTCAAAAGCCAAATCTCTTAATAAAGTACCATATTTCCCGGCAATGAAGACACACCCCCATTTGAGTTGTAATTTTGAAAAAGGCTGGCGGGACATAGAATTTCTCACGCTCAAAAAATAAAACATAAAAATAAAGAAAGTAACAATTCAATTTGCCCAAGGCTTCCAAGTCTCCTTCATTTTGAATTACTGAATAGGTGGAGAGATGGTGGGAAAAATGGGAGCACACCGGGACAAGTTGAATCAGTTGTGATCTTACTGAATGACAATACTAGTTCAAGGACCCAATTGGGGGGAGAGTTCCTTTCACAGCATGTGGGGAGTCAGGCCAGGGGTAAAGTTGCAGGGAGGGCAGGAGCGTTTGAGAAGGAGGGGGTCGGGGGTCATGCCAGTAACCCACGCACTCACCGCACCCACGTGCTCCGGGCGCGGAGCCACCGCATTGTGGCTGGGGGAGAGAAGTAGCTCGGGAGGCTGCGAGCGGCCGCCGGGACGTCAGCGCTTTCTGCCGGCCCGTTCACCTCTGCCAGTGCTCTCTGTCTGAACACCTCTCTTCTGCCGTTCACACGGCCTCGCTCATGTCAGCCGCTTCCCACAAATCCTTAAATTCCGACTCCATTCTTCTCTCTTTGTTTCTTAATATACTCTTAAAATAATGACAATCCATGTTGAAAAACCTGCCAAGAAACGTGCGCTGTCAGTCCGCCGTTCAAAAGCAGAATTTCAGCTGCCTTCAGCTCCCCTTGTCATGAAGGCTTGAAGCAGCATCGACGGCACGTGACTTTCTCATGTTACAAGTACTGCGGATGAAAGGCACAGGACAACTCTGCCCACCTAAGAGATCGATCTCTTGGGTATACATAATTCTCCCGTGCCTTTACTATTTATTATTTAATAATTACCATTTCATAATTTTAGTCAGGGTAGGCAGTACCTCCCTTACCTACCCTGATGGCACGTGCCCTGTGTGGAGGTCCTGCCCATGTTAGACTTCCCAAAATGCAACACCCCACATTTTTCTGCATTAAATTCCATCAACCATTCCTCAGCCCCACTTGGCCAATCGATCAAGATCCTGCTGCAATCTTTGACAACCATCTTCACTATCTGCAATACCACCCACTTTTGTGTCTTCTGCAAACTTGCTATTCTTGCCCTATATGTTCTTGGTTTCCTGGTCCTCCAAAATATTCCAAATGGAATTTAAACTGGAGGATTTATCATCCAAATCATTGATATAGATGACAAACAGTAACAGCCCAGCACTGAACCCTGAGGCCACACCACTAGTCACAGTCTCCAGTCCGAGAAGCAACCTTCCACCATCACCCTCTGCTTCCTTCCATGAAGTCAATCTGCTATCCATTCAGTTCTCTCCTTCCAGATTCAGCTATCTAAACTTCCAGAGTAGCCTCCCATGAGGAACCTTGTTGCATGCTTTGCTGAAGTCCATATATACATCTACAGCTCTGCCCTCATATACTTTTTGGTCTCGTCTTCAAAAATCTTAATCAGATTTGTGAGACACGACCTCCCACATACAAAACCATGCTGACTATCCCTAATCAGCCCTTTCTGTTTAAATTCTTGTATATCTTATCCCTCAGATTACTCTCTAGTATCTTAGTTAAGCTCACTAGCCTATAGTTCCCAGCATTGTCCCTGCAGCGTTCGTGAATAGAGGCACAACATTTGCCACCCTCCAGTCTTCAATCAACTCTCCTGTATTTAAAGACAACTCGTAAATTTCACCAGCACTCCTGCAATTTCCTCTCTGGTCCCCCACAATGTCCTCTGATAGAAATGATCAGATTTGTCATCCTTCATACACTTATGACTTTATGATCCCTTCTCAGATATGGTGCCCAAAACTGCTCGCTATGCAGTCTGACAAATGCCCTATAAAGCCTCAGCATTACATCCCTGTTTATATATCTTGTCCTCTTGAAATGAATGCTAATATTGCATTTGCCTTCCTTACTACTGATTCAACCTGCAAATTAACCTTCAGGGAATCCTGCACCAGCATTCCCAAGTCCCAATAGAAAATTGCAACGCCTTGATTCCTACTACCAAAGTGCATGACCACACACTTTGCTAAGCAATATTTCATATGCAACTTCCTTGCCCCACATCTCCCTCCTGTCCTATTCCTTCCTTGACATTACCTGCCCCTCCACCTATCTTCATATCATCTGCAAATTAGGCCACAAAGGCAATCAATTCCATCATCAAAATCATTATACCAAGTGAAAAGTATTGGAACCAACACTGAGCCCTGGTTCAGAAAAAGATTTACGAGGATGTTGCCAGGACTAGAGGGTGTGAGCTACAGGGGAGCGGTTGAGTAGGCTGGGTCTCTATTCCATGGAGCACAGGAGGATGAGGGGTGATCTTATAGAGGTATACAAAATCATGAGAGGAATAGATCGGGTAGATGCACAGAGTCTCTTGCCCCACAGCAAGGGAATAGAGGACCAGAGGACATATGTTCAAGGTGAAAGGGAAAAGATTTAATAGGAATCCGAGGGGTAACTTTTTCACACAGAGGGTGGTGGGTGTATGGAACAAGCTGCCAGAAGAGATAGTTGAGGTTGGGACCATCCCATCGTTTAAGAAACAGTTAGACAGGTACTTGGCTAGGAAAGGTTTAGAGGGATGTGGACCAAGTGCAAGGCAAGTGGGACTAGTCTAGCTGGGACATTGTTGGCTGGTGTGGGCAAGTTGGGCTGAAGGGCCTGTTTCCATACTGTATCACTCTATGACTCAATGACTATAATGCCGCTAGTCACTGGCAGCCAACCATATATAGCCTGCTTTATTCCCACACTTTGACTTTTGCTATTCAGCCAATGTTCTATCCACGCTACTATCTTCACTCTAATACCATTGGCTCTCATCTTGTTTAGCAACCTCACATGCAACTCCTGATCAAAGGCCTTCTGAAACTCCACTATCCTATCCAAATGTCTTTTAAATGTTGTGATAGTACTGCATCAACTATCAGAGCAGCATCGTGGCGCAGCGGTAGAGTTGCTGCCTACAACGCTTGCAGTGCCAGAGTCATGGGTTCGATCCCAACCATGGGTGCTGTCTTTACGGAGTTTGTACGTTCTCCCCTTGACATGCGTGGGTTTACTCCGAGATCTTCATTTTCCTCCACACACTCCAAAGATGGACAGGATTGTAGTTAATTGGCTCGGTAAATGTAAAAATTGACCCTAGAGGGCGTAGGATAGTGTTAATATGCGGGGATGACTGATCGGAGTAGACCCGGTGAGCCAAAGGACCTGTTTCCGTGCTGTATCTCTCAACTCTATACTCTAAACCTCCTCCGGCAGCTCGTTGCGGTGAGGAGTTGCAGAGGGAGTGGAGATGGGAAGATGTGACTGTGGTAGGATCACATTACAGGTGGAGGCTGGTGGGGTGAAAGGTGAGGAATGGCGGAACTCTATCCTTGTTCAGTCTGAGGGGAGGGGGAGCGAAAGAGGAACTATGGGACACAGAAGAGATGTGGGTGAGGAAACAACATTTACTAAAGAAAGAAGACATCTTGGATAACCTGGAATGGGAAGCCTCATCTTGGGAGCAGATGCAGCAGAGAGGGAGGAATTGGAAGTAGAGAATAGCGTCTTTGCAAGAGGTAGGGTGGGAGGAAGTATACTCCAGTTTACTATGGGAGTTGGTAAGTTTTGTAGTAAACGTCAGTCGATAGACTGTCTCCTGTGATGGAGACCGAGAGATCAAGAAAAGTGAGAGAGGTGATGAGAGAGAGATAGTGAATTTGAAGGCAGGGTGGAAGTTAGTGATGAAGCTAATGAAATCAAGTTCTGCATGGGTGCAGGAAGCAGCCCCGATGCAGTCGTCGATGTAGCAAAGAAAGACTTGGAGGATGGTGCCAGTGCACACCTGGAACAAGGTTTGCTCTAAGTAACTGATGCCCATGCAAGTGCCCATAGCGATACCATTAACCACTGAATAGTGAAAGGCCTGGATAGAGTAGACGTGGAGAAGATCTTTCCATTAGTGGGAGAGTCCCCAGGACCAGAGGCCATAGCCTCAGAATAAAAGGACGTAGCTTTACGATGGAGATGAGTAGCAATTTCTTTAGTCAGAGGGTGGTGAATCTGTGGAATTCTCTGCCACAGAAGGATGTGGAGGCCGTCAATAGAAACTTTTAAGGCAGAGATTGGTAGAGATACTTGATTAATACGGGTGTCAGGGGTTATGGGGAGAAGGCAGGAGAATGGGGTTGAGAGGGAAAGACATCAGCCATGATTGAATGGTGGTGTGACTTGATGGGCCGAATGGCCTAATTCAGCTACTATCACTTTTGAACATGAACTTGTGAGAGGAATCAAAAGAGAAGTAGTTGAGGGTGTGGACATGTCCCACCAGGCAGAGGAGAGTGTTAGTAGAGGGAAATTGATTGGGTCTCTGTTCGAGGAAGAACTGAAGGGCCTTGAGACTGTCCTGGAAAGATAACGCAATGCAAATTGAAAGTTGTTGAAGAGTTGAAGAGCAAGGTGCCTTGGATGTAGCTAGGGAGGGACTGGACAAGATTGTGATGAGTTCAGTGGGGCTGGGGCAGACATAAACAATGGGTGTACCAGAGCAGTCCTGTTGTGGATTTTGGGGAGGAGATAGAAGCGGGCAGTGTGGGAACTGTGGTGACAACAAGGTTGGAGATGTGGAAGGGAGATTGCCAGGACGATGTGATCAGATACAGGCTAAGAGATGATGGCATGGTGTCTGTTTGTGGAGTCATAGTCAAGGGGTAGGTATGAGGAGGTGTCTGTGAGCTGGCGCCTGCCCTGAACATGATAGAGGTCAGCCTGGCAGACTACAGCAGTGACTTCCATGTCAGGACTGCAATGGCACTGCCCTTGTAGTAATCCACCAGATATGGGTCTGGTTAAGTGCGTCGTAGGTATGGGAGATTGTGGAATGACAGAGCAAGAAGCATGTAGAAGCAGAGGGGAAATGCCTTCACCTGTCCACTCTGTTGCTCCAAATCGTTTCTATGGGCTCACACAATAATTAACCCTGCCATTCTGCTGTTGTTGGTGACAATTGGCTGCTACCTTCGCTGAAAAGGAGGAAGGGTTGAGTTTCAGGGAACATTATGCAATGTGCTGCAGAAGATGGAATTGGCACTGTCAAGTACCTGGAAGACCATGTAATCTATAGGTTGGAGTTATCACTGCTGGAATCATGGCCAGTGTGAGAGCTTGTGATGGGCTTTTGAACATTGGAGAATGTAGTAGATGATCGAGACTACTGTTTAGATGAGTGTTAGAGTTCGATGCCTCTAAATTTCACTCTATTTGCAATTGTTTCACTCTAGAGATGCTGCCTCTCCCGCTGAGTTACTCCAGCATTTTGTATCTATCTTCGGTTTAAACCAGCATCTGCAGCTCCTTCCTACGCTGTTTGCAACGGGACCTGTTGATGATATCAATGACTTTGACAGGCATTAGACAATAGACAATAGACAATAGGTGCAGGAGTAGGCCATTCGGCCCTTCGAGCCAAAGCACCGCCATTCAATGTGATCATGGCTGATCATCCCCAATCAGTACCCCGTTCCTGCCTTCTCCCCATATCCCCTGACTCCGCTATTTTTAAGAGCCCTATCTAGCTCTCTCTTGAAAGCATCCAGAGAACCTGCCTCCACCGCCCTCTGAGGCAGAGAATTCCACAGGACTCACCACCCTCTGTGAGAAAAAGTGTTTCCTCATCTCTGTTCTAAATGGCTTACTCCTTATTCGTAAACTCTGGCCCCTGGTTTTGGACTCCCCCCAACATCGGGAACATGTTTCCTGCCTCTAGCGTGTCCAAACCCTTAACAATCTTATATGTTTCAATGAGATACCCTCTCATCCTTCTAAACTCCAGAGTGTACAAGCCCAGCTGCTCCATTCTCTCAGCATATGACAGTCCCGCCATCCCGGGAATTAACTTTGTAAACCTACGCTGCACTCCCTCAATAGCAAGAATGTCCTTCCTCAAATTAGGGGACCAAAACTGCACACAATACTCCAGGTGTGGTCTCACTAGGGCCCTGTACAACTGCAGAAGGACCTCTTTGCTCCTATATTCGATTCCTCTTGTTATAAAGGCCAACATGCCATTCGCTTTCTTCACTGCCTGCTGTACCTGCATGCTTACTTTCGTAGACTGATGTACAAGGACCCCCAGATCCCGTTGTACTTCCCCTTTTCCCAACTTGGGTTGTTAAACATGTTTCAGCATTGTGACTCGGTTGAGGAGGTGGGGTCCTGTTGAATCTGCAGCAACTGTCCTGGTCGCCATCTCCTTCATTGACATCTCCAGTGAATGACAAAGGACAAAGGACAAAGGGTATTTATGGTCACATACACCATTTCTGGTGCAGTGAAATTTGAGCTGCCGTTTGCAGCACACCAATAAAAACTAAAACACAACATTAAAGAACTTGACATTAAACATAAAAACATCCCCCCACAATGGTTCCCACTGTGAGGGAAGGCAGCAAAGTCAGTCCTCTCCCTCTATGTTCACCCATGGTCGGGCCTATTGAGGCCTCCGCAGTCGCCGCAACGACGGCCCGATGTTACAGGCCCTCTCGCCGGATGATGGAGCTCCAGTGTCGGAAGAACACTCTTCAGCGGCTTGGAGTGTCTGGAACGACGCGGCTCCCGAAGTCCACAGGCCGCGCTGGTCGGAGATCCGACACTGGTGATCTCGGCGAGAGATCCCAGGCTCCGCGGTGTTAAAGTCAGCGCCGCCCGCAGCAGGACGCCCCACAACGACAGCTCCGCGATGTTGGAGTCGCCGGTCTCAGCACTCTGGAGCTTACCACAAGGCGACCCGGGCAAGGCATCGCCCGCTCCGTTGCGTCAATTTATTGTCGCATGTGACAATAAATGTGAACTTGAATTTGAACTTCACCGCCACCGAGGCCTCACCGCTGCCGACGCCCCACTTCACATCTCCGTGGTGCAGATCCAGGCTCCAGCCGCGGGCTCCGTCAGCCACTCCGCCGACCCGGCTCCTCCAATCAACCCATGAGGCTCTGGCCAGGCCACAACCCAGGCTTCTGCACGGCGATCCGGAAGGCATCGAGACGACGGCACCTTGATAAAGGCCTCTGGCCAAGTTCCCAGTCCACAGCCGCAGCCCATCGGGAAGCCTTCTTGGCATGACTTCTACCCTGACCATCCATCAGGGCCAGTTACCTGCTGCTGGTGATGGGGACTCCTGAAATTACTCCCCATTATTGGACACGAGCAGATAAAACAGCACATAGATCATTACATGCTGCACACCAGATTTCAGATGGGGACAGGACGTGATTAATTAACCTGAACCCTTGCTGTATCCTGAGTTGTGTAGGAATTTGTTCTCGCTGGAAAATGTGCAGTAAATTCCTCTCTTTAGTGTCTAACGGTAATGCCTGATAAAATATGCCCTATTTGGGAAATAGGATTTTTTATACATTGCCTGCTTCAATGTCATGGAAAATAGGCACAAAATGCAAATCACCACCATTGCATCATGTACATTGACAAGCAATGGTAGTGGAGCTAGTTTTACTGCTTGGTACAGAGGGAATATCGCTTCCAAATGCATTTAAAATGCAAATTTATGGAACACACGTAAGTATAAACAAAGACCTGCCAAGTGTGAGTCATTAGGAGTGACAGTCACTCAGTCTGGTTAGCAAATGTGGCCCACTTTACCACATAGCAGTCTGAGATATGGCACAGCTCCAATGGGTTAAATACATTTGCAATTTGTCTTCCTGTCACTGATCATAAATGTTGCTCCTAATATTTTGGCAGTAACTTTTCAGGATGTTGAAGCACAGATCAGTGTGTATGTTAACCCTTGATGTAAGGACTATGAATTACTATGATGTACCCATGTCTGATTCTGCCGGAATCTCCATAGCTCTTTAATAAATGCCATATATTATGGTCGGAGATGGATAACAAAGGATCTACATGCTACGGCAGACAATGTATCCTATAAGTCTTGTGAAGTCATCAGGTTTGCAAGAAGCATAAACTACTGTAAATCAGACATAAGGCGAGGTACAAAAGACTACAGATGCTGCTCTCTCGAACAATAAAACAAGCTGAGTAACTCCGATGGCTGATGCAGGGACTCACTCAAAATGTAGTTTTCTTCTTTGCCTCAACCAGTGCTGCTCAACCCAACGAGTTCCTCCCGCATTTGTTTTTTGTTTCACATATTTAGCTTGCCCAAATACTACATTTAATTCCCTCGTCCACATAATTAAAATATATTATGAATAGCTGGTGTCCCAGCACACAACCCATGCTGTTGTACCGTGCTGTTGATTACTTGCTACTCAAAAATACTCAGTTTCCTGTTGGCCAACTAGTTCGCTATCCAAATGAGCACCTTACCACCCCCCCCCCCCCCCCCCCCCACACCTCCCAATCCCATGTGCTATTATTTTGGGACCATTTTGAAAACTTTCTGAATCACAGACATTATGATAGGCATATGGATATGCAGGGAAAGCAGGGATTATGGGTTAGGTGCAGGCAGATAAGTGATGTTCTTGGCATCATATTCAGCACAGGCATTTTGGGCTGAAGGGCCAGTTCCTGTGCTATACAGTTCTATGTTCTATAAAAGTCCAAATACACCATGTCCCCAGGTGCTCCATTATTGCATGCTTTATGATGGACTCCAGCATTCTCCCCACCACCAACAGAACATAGAACATAAACACAGAAGAGTGCAGCACAGGGTCAGGCCCTTTGGCCCACAATATCAGGTTAAACTAATCAACTTGGCCAGAATGTGATCCATGTCTCTCCATTCCCTGCATCTCAATGTGCCTATCTAAAAGCTTCTTAAATGCCACCATTGATTCTGCTTACAACACCAACCAGGCTCTGTGTAAAGAAATGCACCTCACATTTCCTTTCATTTTCCACCCCTGATCTTAAAGCTACAGCATGTTATCTAGTCATTGACATTGCCACATTCGGTACAAGGTTCTGACTGACTACATTATCTACGTCTTTCATCATCTTATGAACTTCTATCAGGTCTTCCATCAGCCTCCAGTGCTCCAGAGAAAATAATCCTGGCAACTTCCTGGTAAATCTGTTTAATTTAGTTTATTTTGGAAAAACAGCATGGAAACTGGTTCTTTGTCCCACTGAGTCTGCGCTCACAAGCGATTACCTGTGCACTAATTCTATCCCACACACTAGGGATACTTAACCTACAAACCTGCGCGTCTTTGGAATGTGGGAGGAAACCAGAGTACCTGGAAGAAACCCACACGGTCACGGGAAGTATGTGCAACCTCCTTACAGACAGCAACCGTAGTCAGTATCGAACACGGGTCTCTGGCGCTGAAAGACAAAAGAAACACAGTATCTTTCTTCTTGGGACACGTTCCCGTCCCAGGCTCTCCAAAGATCAAATGTCCAGTGAACTGATAACTCAACGAAGTCTCGTTAAATTTGACAACATAAAACCAATTCCCCATCAGGGAATTGAACCCCGGTCTCCCACATGACCAGCGGAGATACGAACCACTATACTAAAGAGGGATTTGTTCTGTACGCTCTCCAATATCTCCACATCCTCCCTGTACTGGGGCGATGAGAACTGCACAAAATTCTTCAAAGTGGAGAAGAAAATGTAGAGAAACCTACCATTGCCTGTTTTCTCGCTGTCTCCTTTTTTCAACACTGGAGTTCCATTAACTGTCTTCCAATCTTGGTGCTGTTTCAGTGTCTAAAAAGATGTTGGAAAATGCATCCAGTATTCCTGGGGTCACTTCTTTAAATAATCTAGGATGCAGGTCATATAGCCCTGGAGACTTATTGGTCTTTAATCCATTCAGTTTCCCTAACATCATCTGAGATCTTCGGTTTTCTCCCACATTCCCAAGATGTACAGGTTTGTAGATTAATTGGCTGAGTATAAATGTAAGATGTCCCTAGTATGTATAGGATTGCTGGTCGGCACGGACTTGGTGGGCCGAAGGGTCTGTTTCCACGCTGTATCTCCAAACTAAACTAAACTAAACCAATTCACTGGATGTTTTCAAGAGAGAGTTAGATTGTTTTTATTAAATATTTGTGGAGGAGGCCATTTGGTCTTTCAAGCCAGCACAGCCATTCATTGTGATCATGGCTGATCATCCACAATCAATAACCCGTGCCTGCCTTCTCTCCATACAACTTGATTCCGCTAGCCCCTTGAGCTCTATCTAACTCTCTTTTAAATCCATCCAGTGAAGTGACCTCCACAGCCTTCTGTGGCAGAGAATTCCACAAATTCACAAC
This sequence comes from Malacoraja senta, assembly GCA_038087875.1. NCBI lineage: Eukaryota > Metazoa > Chordata > Chondrichthyes > Rajiformes > Rajidae > Malacoraja > Malacoraja senta. Next base: position 19,778 of record JAXLNO010006161.1, on the reverse strand, counting down.
TCTCTGGGTGAAAACGTTTTTTCTCATCTCAGTTTTAAATGCCCCCCCCCCTTTATTCTTAGACTGTGGCTCCTGGTTCTGGACTCCCCCAACATTGGGAACATTTTTCCAGCATCTAGCTTGTCCAGTCCTTTTATAATTTTATATATTTCTATAAGATTGCCTCTCATCCTTCTAAATTCCAGTGAATACAAGCCCAGTCTTTCCAATCATTCGTCATATGACAGTCCCGCCATCCTGGGGATTAACCTCGTGAACCTATGCTGCACTGCCTCAATAGCAAGGATGACCTGCAAATTAGGAGACCAAAACTGCACACAAAACTCCAGATGTGGTCTCACCAGGGCCCTGTACAACTGCAGAGGGACCTCTTTACTCCTATACTCAAATCGTCTCGTTATGAAGGCCAACATTCTATACTGCCATCATAGAGTCGATCCTCACCTTCCCCATCATGGTCTGGTATGGCTCAGCCACCAAGCATGTCATCTGGAGGCTGCAGCGAATCGTTCGATCAGCTGAGAACGTTGTTGGCTGCAACCTTCCCTCCATTGATGAACTGTACACTGCAAGGGCCAGGAAGCGAGTGGGTAAGATCATCTCTGACCCCTCTCACCCTGGCCACAAACTCTTTGATGCACTTCCCTCTGGAAGGCGACTCCAGATTGTCAAAGTCACCACAGCCAGACATTAATACAACTTTTTTCCATGAGCTGTAGCATGAACTCAATAACCAAAAGTCTGTAGCCTCCTTTTGCTCTGGTATTTTATTTCATTCACATGTTTAAACTTTAACGTTTTATTCTTAATATTTTAATGTTTCATGTTTTAGTCTTAATGGTTTACTGTATATCGTGTTGTTACTTGCGAGCGAATTCCTTGTATGTGTACATACTTGGCCAATAAACTTATTCATTCATTCAACATGCCATTAGTTTCTTCACTGCCTGCTGTACCTGCATGTTTACTTTCAGTGACTGGTGTACAAGGACACCCAGGTCTCATTGCACTTCTCTTTTCCCTAATCTGACACCATTGAGATAATAATCTGCCTCCTTGTTCTTCCAACCAAAGTGGATAACCTCACATTTATCTACGTTATACTGCATCTGCCATGCATCTGCCCACTCACTCAACCTGTCCAAATCACCCTGCAACCTCCTAGCATCCTCTTCGCAGTTCACTCTGTCACCCAGCTTTGTGTCATTTGCAACTTTGCCAGTGCTACTTTTAATTCCATCATCTAAATCATTAATATATATTGTAAATAGTTGCGCCCCCAGCACAGCCTTGCAACACGTCACTCGCCACTGCCTGCCATTCTGACAGGGACCCGTTTATTCCAACCCTTTGTTTCCTGTCTGCCAACCAATTCTCTATCCATGCCAATACCCTACCCCAAATACCATGTGCTCTAATTTTGCTCACGAATCTCTTGTGTGGGACCTTATCAAAAGCTCTTAGAGCTAAAGGAATCAAGGGATAGGGGGAAAAAGCAGGAACCAGAAAATGATTTAAGATGATCAGCCATCATCGTATTGAATTGGCTGGCTCGAAGGGCCGAATGGCCTACTATCTTTTTTTCTATGTTTCTATGATCACAGTCAATTTGCATCACTTTCATTATTGTCTATATTTGTATTCAGAGCCTGTCTCAGAATCAATTCTATCTCTTTCCATCTTAATGATGAATTCTATCAAGTGTTGGTTATTTTTCCCCAAAGGGGGCTAACAAAAGAATTATTTCCTATTGCACAGGACCAAATCCAAAAGCTGGCCCACTCTCTAGTTTATTCTTCAACATAGTGATCCAAAATTGTGATTTGTGAATACAAACCATGAATTCCTCCTCTACGATGTTACTCCAATGTACGGCAGTTGGGCAAAGTTAAATTCACCCTTACGGCATTCACAATTTACTATGAAAACTTGTATAAGGAATAGAAAGGAGAAAGGGTGGAGTGTCAGGGAACATTATGCAATGGGCTGCGATATGTAATTGGCACAGTCAAATGCCTGGAAGACCATGCAATCTATAGGTTGGAGTTATCACTGCTGGAATCATGGCCAGTGTGAGAGCTAGTGATGGGATGTTTGAACACTAGTGAATGTAGTTGATGATCAAGACTACTCTTAGATGATTGTGGGAGGTCGATGCCTCTCAATTTCACTGTTTGCAACTGTTTCACTCCAGAGATGCTGCCTGTCCCGCTGAGTTAATCCAGTTAAAAAATGTGTTTAAAACTTAAAAGTCTCAGCTCTTTATCATTCTCAGTCTCTTAGCATTATTCACTGAGTGGTTGAGCAGGGGTGCGGGAGCGTTAAACAGCAGCTGTTAGCACGGGCTCAGGTCAGTTTCACTTGCGAGTGAGTGTCCGATAGCTGTTACACCCATTTGTGTATAAAAGGAAGGCAAGCAATAAGAGAGCAGTGCATTGGGAGCGGCTGTGTTGGGAGAAGTTGTGTTGAATTGCAAGTGTTTTGTTGAGGGTAAGTGCGAAGGCTTTGGCTCTTGAGGCTTTGTCCAAGATGCCAAACAGATACTGAAATTTAGATAAGGTAAGGTCTGTATTTTTGTGTAACTCTTCCTTCATCCCAGTGTAGCAGAGATGACAAATGGGGTTGTGATATGCTCCTCCTGCAGGATGCAAGAAGTCCGGAGGCTCCCAGTCTCCTGCTGCACTTCCTCACCGAGGGAATGAGGGAAATGGAGCTGCAGCTGGATGACCTCAGGATTGTCCGGGAAACTAAGAGCATTTCCCAGTCACTTCCTGGTCGAGGATGCGTCTATTCTTTGAGTTGCATCTTCGCCCCCCCCCCCCCCCCTTGCGGCCTACCAACTGGATTGGCGCGGCCTTTCCTGCCAGAGACCGGCTAGAGCTTCAGCAGTGGCGGCGCAGCACTGAGTTACCATCGCGGAGCGGGCGATGCCTGACCAGGGATCGCCGTGTTGGAGCTCCGGAGTGTCGGGCCAGCCGACTTTAACATCGTGGAGCTGTGGTCTGCAGTGCTTCTAACCGCATGCGGCGCTGACTGTAACATCGCGGAGTCCTGGGACCCTTTGCCGAGGGTCACCAGTGTTGGAGCTCCGTCCAGCTCGGCATGTGGACTTCAGGAGCCGCAGTCTCCTTTAGGAAGCGGCCGATTCGGAAACTCCAAGCCGCTGGGAATGTTCTTCCGTTCCGACGCCAGAGTTCCGATCATCCCGGCGAGAGGGCCTGAAAATCGGGCTGTCATAGTGGCGACTGCGGAGGGTTCAAAGGCCCCGACCACAGGTGAACAAAGAGGAAGATGACTGAACTTTATTGCCTTCCCTCACGTTGATCCCGCTGTGGGGGGATATCTATCGTGTATTGTGTTCTTTTTATTCGTATGGCTGTATGGTAACTCAAATCTCACTGTACCAATTGGTGCACGTGACAATAAATGTAACTTGAACTTGAACTAAAGGGATGAAGTGCTACAGAGTCAATATAGAGAATTAGGCCAAAGTTTGAAAAAGTCCCTCATGCTAAGCTGATCCATGCATGGCATCCATGGTAACTTAGCAGTCAGGATTCAGAATTAGTTTACTTATAAAAGTCAGAGGGTTGTGGTAGAAGGATGTCATTCTACCTACAAGTCTGGACCAGTGGAGTCCCTAAGGGGTCTGTTCTATGACCTCCCAGACAACTTTGATGTAAATGTAAATGGTTTGGTTAATAAATGTGACTAGCTTAGATGGGGCATTTTGGTCGGCATGGATGAGTTGGATGGAAGGGTTTGTTTCCATGCTGCATGACTCTATGACTCTAATACGTTTGTAGACAACACCAAATTTGGTGGAGTTGCGAACAGTGAGGGAGGCAATCCAAATAAGCAGTTAGATAAAGATCAATACAGAAATGGGAAGATTGAGTTTAATCTAAGCAAGTGAGAGCGTAAATTAGCTCCTACAGCTATCCCCCCCCCCTTAGTCTAGTTCAGTAAAACACTGAGTCAAGCACTGGATCAACTATTCTTTATTCTAACAAACAATAACAAACTCCCTGTACAATACCTAACCGCCGCGGGTTCGATCCTTGTCTCTGCCTGTCCAAGCCCTTCAGCCTCGTGCAAGCAGACACTTCCAAAAGTCACGCAGTCCCTAGCGCCCCTGCAAAAGATCGACTCTGATCCTCGTGGGGTCCGCTGTTTTATAGGTCATTGAACCTGTGGCGCGAAACTAGATGGGGGTGGTAGCCCCTACAAACCAATCACAAATATCGATTGCGTTATACATTTATTGACAATTCCCCAACCCAATCACAAAGTACACATTACATTGTTTCTGTAGAAAGTTCTAGCAGGAACTCAATTAACAAGACTTGCATATGAAAAGAAACATTTTCCCAGGTAATTGTAAACAGTCCTGAGTATAAGGCAACATTGTTAACGGTACTTACAACTCCTCCTCCATTCGGCTAATCATGATCATGCATTTGCATCACCTCTGAGCTCCTCTGCAATGTCCTCATGAATTTAGACAAAGGCAAGGACATCTGGTGCGCACCTTATCCTGCCCACCTATCTAGGCTTCAGACTTTATGGCGCCCATTCACAGCTTGTAATTTTCTACAGAAAGAGACCAAACAGGCCCTGCAAATGCAAGATCCTCCATTTTGTGATACCTCTGATTAGGCCAATATTAGCAAGAGGTTTTGGACTTTGTGAAGCTGAATGTAAGGGGACAGTATCAATGGCAAGACCTTAAGCAGTATTTAAGAAGGAACTGCAGATGCTGGAAAATCGAAGGTACACAAAAATGCTGGAGAAACTCAGCGGGTGCAGCAGCATCTATGGAGCGAAGGAGATAGGCAACGTTTTGGGCCCAAACCCTTCTGAACGTTGCCTATCTCCTTCGCTCCATAGATGCTGCTGCATCCGCTGAGTTTCTCCAGCATTTTTGTGTACCCTAAACGGTATTGATGTACAGAGCAATCTCCAAGGCAATAACCCCCTACTGTGATAACACAAGTAAATAGATTGATAAAGGAGGTGTATGTGCCTTGTTCGGTCAGAGCTTTGACTATAAGAGTCATGAAGTCACGCTGCAGGTTTATAGGACTTTGGTTATGCTACATTTGAAGTATTGTGTGCGTTTCTGGTCAGGATGTGGGGTCTTTGAAGAGGATAGAGAAGTGGTTTAACAGAATGCTGTCTGGATTAAAAGGTATTAACTGGATTGTTTTCTCTGGATTATCGAAGACTGAAAGGGGACCCAGGGTAAATATTCAGAACTATTTTCTCAGGGTGGAAATGTCAGAGAGATTAAAGTGGGGGGCAGCATTTAAAGGAGATATGTGGGACATGAAATTTACACAGAGGTGGTGGGTGTCTAGAACAGGCTGCCATAAGTGGTGGTGGAAGCAAATATAATAGTGGCATTTATGAGGCTTTTAGATAGGTACATAGATATGCAGGGGATGGAAGCTATGGTTCAAGTGTAGGCAGAAATTAGCTTAACTTGGCATTGTGGGCTGAAGGGTGTGTTCCTGTGCTGATTTATTCCACGTTCTATGTTTTTGCTCCTTTTGCTACAGGAAAATTGCCATTAAGCTGGACAGGATACAGAGAAGGTTTATGTTGCCAGGACTTGAGGGCATGTGCTGTAGGGAGATGTTGGGCATGTGCTGTAGGGAGAGGTTGGGCATGCTAGGGCATTATACCTTGGAGCAAGAGGTTGAGAGACGATCTTACAGAGTGTACAAAATCACAAGGGGAATATATTAGATGAATGTATAGTCTTTTTCTCAGGACAATGAAATCAAGAACTGGAGGGCATAGGTTTGAGGTGAGAGCAGAATGATTTAATAGGGATCCTGGGGGGCAACTTTTTCACGCTGAGTGTAGTGGGTATATGGCACGAGCTGGCAGAGGAAGTAATCAAGGTAGGTACTATTATAACATTTGAAAGACTATTGGACAGGCAGATGGATAAGAAAGGTTCAGATGGATGTGAGCCAAATGCAGGGAAGTGGCTCTAGCTTGGATGAAGCATCTTTGTCAGCATAGACGAGGCGATAAAAATGATCTTTCTACCACAAATTTTATACCTATTTCAATCGATTCCTATATACTTACCAAAGAAGTTTTTTAAAAAACTCGACTCAGATATCACTAATTTTATATGGGACTATAAATCACATAGAATACAAAAAACTCATCTGAATAAACCTAAAGTATTAGGGGGTTTAGCACTACCTAACTTTATGTATTATTATTGGTCAGTAAATATTAAAAATATGATTCAACTGATGGATAACTCCGCCCAGCAAGTGGACTGGATTGTAATGGAGAAAGAGGATTGCTCCTCGGGAAACACTGGAGCGATCCTCCTTTCTCCAATGAAATTGAATAACATAAATTATAATAAGAACCCAATTATTCATAGTACAATCCGAATTTGGAAACAAATAAAACAAAATTTAAAATTAAGAAATTTATCACTTTTAATACCTATAGTTAATAACCCTTCGTTTAATCCCTCTATTATAGATAAAGCTTTTACACATTGGGATAGACTAGGAATTAAAACGCTCGGTGTATGAAACTGGAAAATTACTTTCATTTCAACAATTACAAATAAAATATAAACTCGGAAATAATCAATATTTTAAATATTTTCAAATATGCGACTATTTGAAAAAATATACAAAAGATCATTATAATAACCCAGCAGATGTATTGGATGAGGCAATGCAGATAAAAGCTGAATCAGCAAACTTAATATCATATTTGTATAATATTATTTTAAATGTACAAATACCACCTACGGAGGGTATCAGAAGAGACTGGGAATAAGAGTTAGCTATTAAAATTTCAAAGGAAAGTTGGAATGAACACTTATTAAACGTGCATAAATGTTCGATTAATGTAAGACACACTTTAATACAATTTAAAATTTTACATAGATTATATTATTCGAAAACTAAAATTCATAAAATTTTCCCAAATGTATCATCTATTTGTGATAAATGTCAATCCCAAGAAGCTACTATAACGCACTCATTCGTTTTCTGTACAAAAATTCAAAAATTTTGGAATGAAATTTTTGAAATCTTTACAAAGTTATTTAAAATAAGACTGATACCCAAAGCAGAATGGATTATTTTCGGAATAACGGAAGATGGTCCAGAACTAAATGTGTTTCAAAAGAAACTAATAGACTATGGGTTAATAACTGGAAAAAAGCTAATTCTAAAATTTTGGAAGAAGGCTCCAATACCAACTATAAACATGTGGATTTCAAATATGTTCGAAACATTACACCTAGAAGAGATAAGACTCCTCCTAGCAGGTAAACCAGATCACTTCCACCTGACGTGGTCTGCATTTATAGAATTATTACAAATATAGGGTGCAAAGGTACCTTTAAAAAAAAATTGAGGTCAGGTAAGGGGGGATGATAGTTGAAGAGTTGGTATGTCCCATTTGCGTAATGCTCATAAAAATATTTGTTTCTCTCTTTTTCCTCTTTCTCTCTCTCTTTCTTTTCTAGGGTCTATTTCTTAACTCTTTTTCTTTTGTTTTTAATTTTGTTCTTATAGGGTCTTCGTCCTTTTTTGTTGTCACATTTTCTACACTCTCACTTTTTCCTTCACTTTCTTCTTTCTTTCAATCTTTTCCTTTTCTAGTGTAAAAAATAAATGGAGTACATTAATTATAAGAAGACATAAGTGACGAGTACTAATGTATGTGGTTGTAATGTAATGTACTTCTAATAAATACATTTTTTTTTTTTAAAAGCATAGACGAGGCAGACCGAAGGGCCTGTTTACATGCAGCATGACTCTATGAATCCACGACTGTATTGTGCACCATGGCCCTTCTTGCCTCTAGCTCCTGAACTCTCTGTCCTCACCGTTGACTTTTAGTTTCCTGTCCTGTTCACGGCTTATCAATGTTTTCATTTGATATCCTCTTTCACGGCACAGTTTTCTATCCTTCAAGTTTCCTGCTGCGTGGAGCTCTTGACAGTTTTCCACGGTTTATTTCTTGTCCTTGTGCCTGGGACGTCCAGGAGTATGACCTCTCTCTGTTTTTTTGTTGCGAACATACTGTGCCTGAATTTTATTTCCTAACCTTGAACACCTTCTTAGGTTCTGCCATGATTTACATTTAACTGATTTTTCTCCTTCATGTTTATTGAAACTTGCTGCCAGGTAATAACCAATTATTCCAGATGTTCTTTGTCCTTTTCCATAACTATGCCAAACCATACTAAGCTGTCTCCTTCATTTGTTCTGGTTCATTCCCTAAAACTAAACCAAAGACCTCACTCTTTTCTGTTGGCCCTTTACTGCATGCTCATTAAAGAAGTCTTCTCATATGCACATGAAGAATTCTGCCCTATTTTGAACGATATGCTCTGTAACCGACCCAGGTAATGTTAAGATTATTGAAATCCTGTGGTATTACATCCATATTACTGTGCCATGTCAGAAACTTTCTTGTATCTAACATTTAGGGGGCTAAAGCACACTTACAGCAATTAAATTGCTCAAGTTTTGTTCTTAGGTTCAACACATTGGGCGTAATTTGTTACGAATAAAATAAAGGAGTTACAAGGAACTGCAGATGTTGGTTCAAAAAAAAGACACAGAACACTGTGTCAGGTTGTTTCTCCAGAGAACATGGTCTGGACCCGAAAGGTCACCTATCTATGTTCTCCAGAGATGCAAACTGCTGGAGGAGCTCAGTAGGTCAGGCAGCAACTCTGGAGGGAAACAGACAGATGACATTTCAGGTCAGGGTCCTCTTCAGACCAATGACTGACTTTGTTAATCTTTCAAACAAATGTTTCCTGGTTTCTTCTTTAACCAATATTGCTAAACTCCTCCCTTCTCGTTGCTCCATCCAGCTGGTCTGAAAACACTTCAACTGTGAGTATTGGGTTGTCAGTTCTATCATGTTCTGTTATAGTCACCAACAAACTTCCATAACTCGCTGGCCTTATCTTATTATTTTTATTTCATTTTTGACTTAATATTTGAGTATAAAGTATTCCGCATTGCCAAGCATAATGTTTCCTTATGCTCTAGCTTTTGGCTTTCAAGAATATTCCTCTGGGTCTAAATCTCTACATAACATTATGTATCCAAACTACATAAATTTGCATGACATCCCCTGAGACTGAAAGTTGACTATAAACCCAGCAGACATTTCAGGATAATTAAGGGGCACTCAAAGGAAAATGCCAGGAAACAGTTCTATCTGCTAGAAAATTCAGATGAAGAGCAAGTATTCATAAAACCTTTTGCCAAAGGACTGAGAAAATCTGGAAATCTTCCATAAATGCCTGGGTGCTGAAATAATTGAATAATTCAAAAGTTGACTGAAAAAACCTTCTACCCAGCATCCTGGCCAGTGTTCACTGACAACCATCAAGTCCCAGATTTAAATTCCTGTGGCCTACAGAGGTTTGGTGGAGGATAGCGAGAAACAAATGGCCCTTTAACTCACTGAGCACCGGGATTTAGAAAGGAGAGATTGGTGGACAAGCCTTACCATGAAAAGCCAACCAACACTTTTAACGTTAGTGTTTACAAGAGTCAATAAAAAAGAAAGTAGAAGTCAGGCTGAAAATGACATTGGATAAATGAATGCAAAGCACATAGTGACTTGTGAAAGATACCATGTAACTGGGACTACTCAGGGGGGGGGGGGCTTGATTTTATTTTGGATGGTGTTTAAGAATTCATTGTAAATCGAAGATGAGAATTATTTCGGGCCATGTACAGCATTACAGCATAGAAACAGGTCATTCAGCCAATCAAGTCCATGCCAAGCTTTTTGCACATCCGCACTAATCCCGTTTACCCACATAGGGACTGCATCATCCCATCACTTGCCTGTTCAAATGTTTGCGTACGCGCCTCCTAAACTTGATAATTATATCTGACTCCACCACCTCCTCTAGCAGCGAGTTCCAAATATTAACTACAAAATATTGAATAAATAACGAATCCCTCAGATTCCCTTCAACCGATGCCCTAAAGGGCCTGTCCCACTTGGCTGTCATTTACTCAACAGGCTGGTAGTGACTGCCGTGCAACCGTTGCGCGACGGTCGCATGCGTCATCATGCGCCCGCACAGCCGTCTGGAGCGTGTGACGTCATTTGAAGATAGACACAAAATGCTGGAGTAACTCAGCGGGACCGGCAGCATCTCTGGAGAGAAGGAATGGATGATGTTTCGGGTCAAGACTCTTCTTCAGTCTGAAGAAGGGTCTCGACCCAAAATGTCACCCATTGCTTCTCTCCAGAGATGCTGCCGGTCCCGCTGAGTTACTCCAGCATTTTGTGTCTATCTCCAATCGTCTTGGCCCCACTCTGGGAGTAGGAGTAGGAGTGGGGGCGGATCCGCATCTGCAACGGCCGTGAGCCCCAGGCCGAGCTCGGCGATCATTTGCCTGCTTCTGCTGCTGTTGGAGGTGAGATGTTGCGCCGCGCCAGGGTCTTGGGCCTGTCCCACTTTGGCCGTCAGTTACGCGACATGCTGGTGGCGCAAGAAGATTTAGTTCAGGACAAAGTCCACACTCCTCCACACCACTGCACACTCCTTCACACCACTCCATGCGCCCGTCCCACGCTAGCCACGCACTACCCACACGCTAGCAGGTCGCGTAAATGGCACGCGAAAGAGGGCCAAGTGGTACAGGCCCTTTATGTTTTGATAACTATACCAGAGAGGAAGATTCTGACTATCGACCCCATCAATGCTTTTCATAATCTTATATACTTCCATAAATTCACCCTTCATCCTCCATTGCTACAGGGAAAACAAATCCACCCCATCCAATCTCTTCCCATAATTAAACTCATCTATTCTAGGCAACGTCTTGCTGAATTTCCTCTGGACTCTCACCATTGCAATCATATCCTTCCTATAGAGTGGTGACCAGAACTGCACACAGTATTCCAAATACAATCTATCCAGTGTTGTAAAGTTGTAACATAAATTTTAATCTACAATTTGAGAGGGAGAATGGTAAATCGGAGGTGTCGGTATTACAGTTGAGCAAAGGGGACTATGGAGCCATGAGGGAGGAGTTGGCTGGAAAGATACCTTAGCAGGGATGACAGTGGAACAACAATGGCAGGTATTTCTGAGAATAATACAGAAGGTGCAGGATCAGTTCATTCCAAAGAAGAAGAAAGATTCCAAGGGGAGTAAGGGGCTGACAAGGGAAGTCAGGGACAGTATAAAAATAAAAGAGAAGAAATATAACATAGCAAAGATGAGCGGGAAGCCAGAGGATTGGGTAACTTTTAAAGAGCAACAGAAGATAACTAAAAAGGCAATATGGGGAGAAAAGATGAGGTACGAAGGTAAGCTAGCCAAGAATATAAAGGAGGATAGTAAAAGCTTCTTTAGGTATGTGAAGAGGAAAAAACTAGTTAAGGCCAAAGTTGGATTCTTGAAGACTGAAAAGGGTGAATGTATTATGGGGAACAAGGAAATGGTGAGCTGAAGAGATACATTAGACCTGTCTTCACTAAGGAGAACACAAACAATCTCCCTGATTTACTAGTGGCCAGAGGACCTAGGGTGACGTAGGAACTGAAGGAAATCCACATTAGTCAGGAAATGGTGTTGGGTAGACTGATGGGACTGAAGGCTGATAAATCCCCAGGGCCTGATGTTCTGCATCCCAGGGTACTTAAGGAAGTGACTAGACATCATGGACGCATTGTGATAATTTTCCAATGTTTTATAGATTCAGGATCAGTTCCTGTGGATTGGAGGGTAGCTAATGTTATCCCACTTTTTAAGAAAGGCGGGAGAGAGAATACAGGGAATTATAGACCAGTTAGCCTGACATCGGCGGTGGGGAAGATGCTGGAGTCAATAATAAAAGATGAAATAGCAGCACATTTGGATAGCAGTAGCAGGATAAGTCCGAGTCAGCATGGATTTACGAAGGGGAAATCATGCTTGGCTAATCTTCTGGATTTTTTTGAGGATGCAACCAGGATAATGGACAAGGGAGAGTCAGTGGATGTAGTGTACCTGGACTTCCAGAAAGCATTTGATAAGGTCCCACATAGGAGATTAGTGGGCAAAATTAGAGCACATGGCATTGGGGGTAGGGTGCTGACATGGATAGAAAATTGGTTGGAAGACAGGAAACAAAAGGTAGGAATTAACGGGTCCCTTTCAGAATGGCAGGCAGTGACTAGTGGGGTACTGCAAGGCTCGGTGCTGGGACCGCAGCTATTTACAATATATATATTAATGATTTGGATGAAGGGATTAAAAGTAACATTGGCAAATTTGCAGATGACACAAAGCTGGGTGGCAGTGTGAACTGTGAGGAGGATGCTATGAGGATGCAGGGTGACTTGGACGGGTTGGGTGAGTGGGCAGATCCATGGCAGATGCGGTTTAATGTGGATAAATGTGAGGTTATCCACTTTGATGGCAAAAACAGGAAGGCAGATTATTATCTAAATGGTGTCGTTGGAAAAAGGGGAAGTGCAACGGGATCTGGGGGTCCTTGTTCATCAGTCACTGAAAGTAAGCATGCAGGTACAGCAGACAGTGAAGAAAGCGAATGGCATGTTGGCCTTCATAACAAGAGGAGATGAGTATAGTAGCAAAGCGGTCCTCCTGCAGTTGTACAGGGCTCTAGTGAGACCACGCCTGGAGTATTATGTGCAGTTTTGGTCTCCAAACTTGAGGAAGGACATTCTTGCTATTGAGGGAGTGCAGCGTAGGTTCACGAGGTTGATTCCCGGGATGGCGGGACTGTCATATGATAAAAGAATGGAGCGACTGGGCTTGTATACTCTGGTATTTAGATGGATGAGAGGGGATCTTATTGAAACATGTAAGATTATTAAGGGTTTCTTCTTCTTTTTGCGTATGGCGTGCACAGCCTAAAGTTGTAGGACATCTTGTTCTATTTGATCTTATTTGATTATGCACACCGGGTTGATTGCATTTTGTCGAAACAGGGCGGATCACGTGAAGGTTGCAATCTCTCACCCCATTATAGGTTTGGACACGGTAGAGACAGGAAACATGTTCCCAATGTTGGGGGAGTCCAGAGCCAGGGGCCATAGTTTAAGAATAATTGATAAGCCATTTCGAATGGAAAAACAGTTGTGAGTGTGTGGAATTCGCTGCTTCAGAGGGCGGTGGAGGCTGGTTCTCAGGATGCTTTCAAGAGATAGTTAGATCAAGCTCTTAGGGATAGGTATATGGAGAGAAGGCAGGAATGGGGTACTGATTGTGGATGATCAGCCATGATCACATTGAATGGCGGTGCTGGCTCGAAGGGCCGAATGGCCTACTCCCGCACCTATTGCCTATTGTCTATTGTCTATTGTATTGCCCCATCTTTTATATTCTATGTGAAGGAAGGGACTGCAGATGCTGGTTTAAAAGGAAGATAGGCACAAAAAGCTGGAGTAACTCAGTGAGGCAGGAATAGGTGATGTTTCGGGTCGAGACCCTTCTTCAGACTGAAAGGGAAACGAGAGATGTAGATGGTGATATAGAGAGATATAGTACAAATGAATGTAAGATATGGTAAAAAGTAATGATGATAAAGGTTCAGGCCATTGTTAGCTGTGGGCTGAGGGCCTTGGTGGGCTATGTCCTGACCTATGAAAGCAATCATGTTACATGGCATCCACCGCTATTATTGCCACTTTCTGGGAGTTATGGACATGAACATTATTTTTTTAGACTGTAAATAGGAAGGAGGAGTTAGGATCACAAGCCGGTGGTAACTGAAAGGGAGCACAGACTCGAGAACCGAGTGGCTTACATCATCTAATATTCCTTTCTGTCATCTTAAATTCTTGTTGTGTAGATTCATAACCTTCCTGTCGTTTCTTCCCATAAATCACATTCTTCCTATAATGTGGTAACCCAAACTGCAAACAATACTGCAAACAATACTGCAACAGGTGTGGACCAACCAGGGAAAACACCAGGAAACAAATCTATCATTAGTTTAGTTTATTAGTGTCATGTATACTGAGGTACAGTGAAAAGCTTTATGTTGCATGCTATCCAGTCAGTGAGAAGACTGTACATGATTACAATCAAGGTGTCCATAGTGTACAGATCTCTTGAAATAAACATTTAATAGAGTGGAGTAATGGTAATGTATGATTGCAGATCCACTTCTGGGACCAGCACGCAAAGAGTCACCTGGCTTCAGTGCCATCTTAGAGTGATATCTGCTTGGGAATTCAAAGCAAGAAGTCATATTCTTAAAGTTTGGTTTAATCAGTGTTTGGCAAAGTTTCAATATAAAACTCCAATAGTATTCTATGTGCAGGAAAGAACTGCAGATGCTGGTTTAAATCGAAGATAGACACAAAATGCTGGAGTAACTCAGCGGGACAGGCAGCATCTCTGGAGAGAAGGAATGGGTGTCGTTTCGGGTCGAGACCCTTCTTCAGACTAATATTCTATACTCTGAGCTATGAAGGCAAGCACACCATATGACATTTCTCCACCCTATTCGTCTGTGTTTCTACTTACAGGGAACTATGGACTTGAACCCTAAGGTCTCCCTGTTCATCATGTGAAGGGAGTGAACAACAGGACATCATGCAAACATGATTACGTATACACGGGCCATCTGACTCCTCTTCACACTGCTGTCCTCCAGAGATAAGGGAGTGGCAATGAAGCAGGTTAGAGTAAGTCATGGCCAGATGGGAGATGGACCATTTTTAGAAATCTTCTTCACTTACAAAAAATATTTTAACTGAAAATGTTTCATACAATGTTTCCGTCTGAACACAGCGAATAAATATTTTACTTTACTTTTCCCAAGTTCAGATAGAAGGAGTGGGGTGCTTATCTGAATTATTGTACTGGGTGATTCCTCATAAAAGCTGTCTTGCCATCGGCCCATTGTTGGGGGAGAGGTGCCCTCCATCCCAGTGAAGCGTCTTCAATCACTTGCTCAAGGGGCAGTCAGAAGAGATAGTCCAGAGATCAATGCCAGAACTATGGCCAAAAGGACATGGATGTAGTTCACGAAGACTAATGGTCTCCCTTGTATTCCCGAGAAGAGAAAATTCTGTAACCCACGAACTTCATCCTGGGCTTGATATGCACCATTCTACAGTGAACACGCAATGAGCCCTGACATCTTACATGGCAATGTCTTAGTCTGCTGGAGAGCATGACTCTGAATGTACTGGTTGTCATTTTGTTAAATCCCAGAGGAGAGAGTTGGTGGGCAGCCATTTTGAGAGGAGAGTAGACAAAATCTCCAGGAGAATGGAAAGAAAACTATGTTTTAGACACATAGAAACATAGAAAATAGGTGCAGGAGTAGGCCATTCGGCCCTTCGAGCCTGCACCGCCATTCAATATGATCATGGCTGATCATCCAACTCAGTATCCTGTACCTGCCTTCTCTCCATACCCCCTGATCCCTTTAGCCACAAGGGCCACATCTAACTCCCTCTTAAATATAGCCAATGAACTGGCCTCAACTACCTTCTGTGGCAGAGAGTTCCAGAGATTCACCACTCTCTGTGTAAAAAATGATTTTCTCATCTCGGTCCTAAAAGACTTCCCCCTAATCCTTAAACTGTGACCCCTTGTTCTGGACTTCCCCAACATCGGGAACAATCTTCCTGCATCTAGCCTGTCCAACCCCTTAAGAATCTTGTAAGTTTCTATAAGATCCCCCCTTAATCTTCTAAATTCTAGCGAGTACAAGCCGAGTCTATCCAGTCTTTCTTCATATGAAAGTCGTGACATCCCAGGAATCAGTCTGGTGAACCTTCTCTGAACTCCCTCTATGGCAAGAATGTCTTTCCTCAGATTTGGTGACCAAAACTGTACGCAATACTCCAGGTGTGGTCTCACCAAGACCCTGTACAACTTGATTGAAATAAGGCTTTGTTTCAAGTGAAGGTGGGATATTTGAAAAAAGGGTGTTTGGCTGAGGAAGAGATTCAACAGCCAATAAAGGACAGCATGGCAGAGTTATGATGGAAACGCCCAGGGACCGTTGCAGGAGGAGGAGCAGCGTCCGGGTAGTGAGTAGTTAAACAGCGCGGGGCTTTGCTTTCCAGACGCCCAGGGACCGTTGCAGGAGGAGGAGCAGCGTCCGGGTAGTGAGTAGTTAAACAGCGCGGGGCTTTGCTTTCCAGACGCCCAGGGACCGTTGCAGGAGGAGGAGCCAAAACTGCAACGTTCCGTTCAAGTTTCCTATAAGTGAGGAAGTCGCTGATTGGTGGAAGAGGACTAAGAGGAAGCAGCTGATTGGGAGTCAGATCCCTGCTGATTTCCTCCACCAGTTTGTATTATATCCAGGGTAAGGCTTTATATTGTATCCAGGGTAAGGCTTTATATTGTATCCAGGGTAAGGCTTTGTATTGTATCCAGGGTAAGGCTTTATATTGCATCCAGGGTAAGGCTTGGTATTGTATCCAGGGTAAGGGGGGAGTATGAGGGCCAGGGCAGTTTACTGTTCTGGATGTCAGATGTGGGAGGTCATGGAGTCTGATACCCCTCCAGACGTCCACATCTGTGTCAGGTGCGTAGAGATGGGGTTCCTATGGGACCGTGTTAGGAACCTGGAGCAACAGCTCGATGACCTCTGTCTGATCAGGGAGAGTGAGGAGGTCATAGAAAGGAGTTATAGGGTGGTGGCCACTCCAAGACCACGGGAGGCAGATAAGTGGGTCACAGTTAGGAGGGGCAAGGGGCAGAGGCAGGGACTAGTGAGTACCCTGGTGGCTGTACACCTTGAAAATAAGTACCCCTGTTTGAGTACTGTTGGGGGGGACAGCCTTCCTGGGGGTAGCGACAGCGGCCGGGCCTCCGTCACAGAGACCGGTCCTGTTGCTCAGAAGGGTAGGGAAACAAAGAGGAGGGCAATAGTAATAGGGGACTCTATGGTTAGGGGGTCAGATAGGTGATTCTGTGGACGCAGTCAGGAGACCCGGATGGTAGTTTGCCTCCCTGGTGCCAGGGTCTGGGATGTGTCTGAACGCGTCCAAGATATCCTGAAATCGGAGGGAGAGGAACCTGAGGTTGTGCTACATATAGGTACCAATGGCATAGGCAGAAAAAGAGAAGAGGTCCTGAAAGGAGAATTTAGGGAGTTGGGAGAAGAGTTAAGGAGTAGGACCGCAAAGGTAACAATCTCAGGATTACTACCTGTGCCACGCGACAGTGAGAGTAGGAATGAAATGAGGTGGAGGATAAATGCGTGGCTGAGGAACTGGTGCAGCGGGCAAGGATTCACATTTCTGGATCATTGGGACCTCTTTTGGGGAAGGTGTGACCTGTACAGAAAGGACGGGTTGCACTTGAACCCGTGGGGAACCAATATCCTGGCGGGGAGATTTGCAAAGGCTACTGGGAAGACTTTAAACTAGAACGGTTGGGGGGAGGGACTCAAATAGAGAAAGATAGTAGAAACTGTGGGAGGCAGGAGGCAGAGAAGGGAAGCACTCGGACCCAAAATGTAGGGGAGAAAGAAGAAAAAGTTAATAAACTGAGAATAAGTGGTGGTGGGTTTCTTAAATGTGTATATTTTAATGCTAGGAGCATTGTAAGAAAGGTGGATGAGCTTAGAGTCTGGATTGACACCTGGAAGTATGATGTTGTGGCGATCAGTGAAACATGGTTGCAGGAGGGCTGTGATTGGAAACTAAATATTCCAGGATTTCGTTGCTTCAGGTGTGATAGAATTGGAGGGGCAAGAGGTGGGGGTGTTGCATTGCTTGTCAAGGAAGATATTACAGCAGTGCTTTGGCAGGATAGATTAGAGGGCTCGTCTAGGGAGACTATTTGGGTGGAGCTGAGAAATGGGAAAGGTGTAGCAACACTTATAGGGGTGTATTATAGACCGCCAAATGGGGAGCGAGAATTGGAAGAGCAAATATGTAAGGAGATAGCAGATATTAGTAGTAAGCACAAGGTAGTGATTGTAGGAGATTTCAATTTTCCACACATAGACTGGGAAACACATTCTGTAAAAGGGCTGGATGGTTTGGAGTTTGTAAAATGTGTGCAGGATAGTTTTTTGCAGCAATACATAGAGGTGCCTACTAGAGAAGGGGCAGTGCTGGACCTCCTGTTAGGAAATGAGACAGGGCAGGTGGCGGAGGTAAGCGTCGGGGAGCACTTCGGGTCCAGTGATCACAATACCATTAGTTTCAATATAATTATGGAGAGGGTCAGAACTGGACCTAGGGTTGAGATTTTTGATTGGAGAAAGGCTAACTTTGAGGAGATGCGAAAGGATTTAAAAGGAGTGAATTGGGACATGTTGTTTTATGGGAAGGATGTAGAAGAGAAATGGAGGACATTTAAAGGTGAAATTTTAAGAGTACAGAATCTTTATGTACAGAATATTAAAAGAGAGAGATCTATAATAATTATAGGCAGCATCGAGTAAATGAGGTGCTTGAAGAGTATAAAGAATGTAAAAAGAATATTAAGAAAGAAATTAGAAAAGCTAAAAGAAGATATGAGGTTGCTTTGGCAAGTAAGGTGAAAGTAAATCCAAAGGGTTTCTACAGCTATATTAATAGCAAAAGGATAACAAGGAATAAAATTGGTCCATTAGAGAGTCAGAGTGGACAGCTATCTGCAGAGCCAAAAGAGATGGGGGAGATATTGAACAATTTCTTTTCTTCGGTATTCACCAAGGAGAAGGATATGGAATTATGTGAGGTAAAAACCTGGGTTTTTATCCGGTTTTTTGCCTCCCCCAGGAGATCACGCGGTTCTTGGGGTGGAGAGGGGTGATAGCGATATAAAGGGGAGGGTAGTGTCTTGTGTTCTGTGTCTTGTGTCTACTGTTTGTGGGTAAGGGTGTCTGTTTAGTGTTCAGCCATGAGCGAATGGCGGTGCGGGCTCGATGGGCCTGGTGGTCTACTCTCGCACCTACTTTCTATGTTTCTATGTTTCTATGTAAGGGATACAAGCAGAGTAGCAATGGAAACTATGAGATTCAAAGAAGAGGAGGTGCGGACACTTTTAAAAAATATGAAAACGGATAAGTCTCCAGGTCCTGACAGGATATTCCCGAGGACATTGAGGGAAGTTAGTGTAGAAATAGCAGGGGCTATGACAGAAATATTTCAAATGTCATTAGAAACGGGAATAGTGCCGGAGGATTGGTGTACTGCGCATGTTGTGCCGTTGTTTAAAAAGGGTTCTAAGAGTAAACCTAGCAATTATAGACCTGTTAGTTTGACGTCAGTGGTGGGCAAATTAATGGAAAGGATACTTAAAGATAATATATATAAGCATCTGGATAAGCAGGGTCTGATTAGGAACAGTCAACATGGATTTGTGCCTGGAAGGTCATGTTTGACTAATCTTCTAGAATTTTTCGAAGAGGTTACTAGGGAAATTGATGAGGGTAAAGCAGTGGATGTTGTTTATATGGACTTCAGTAAGGCCTTTGACAAGGTTCCTCATGGAAGGTTGGTTAAGAAGATTAAATTGTTGGGTATTAATGGTGGAGTAGCAAGATGGATTCAACAGTGGCTGAATGGGAGATGCCAGAGAGTAATGGTGGATGGCTGTTTGTCAGGTTGGAGGCCGGTGACTAGTGGGGTGCCTCAGGGGTCTGTGTTGGGTCCACTGTTGTTTGTCATGTACATCAATGATCTGGATGATGGTGTGGAAAATTGGATTAGTAAGTATGCAGATGATACTAAGATAGGTGGTGTGGTGGATAATGAAGTAGATTTTCAAAGTCTACAGAGAGATTTAGGCCATTTGGAAGAGTGGGCTGAAAGAAGGCAGA
>JAXLNO010006160.1:0-65924 GCA_038087875.1 Malacoraja senta | reverse complement strand
GCGAAAGCCCGACTGAAGCTTGAACTCAGGATTAGATGTAATTATATTTCATAACCTACGAACTTATCTCCTATGACGTATTATAAGTTATTCATTCCACCTCTTTTTCTTTTTTGATATTGTAATTCTTCTTTCTCTCTTTCTTCTTTCTCTCTATTTTTCTTTTTCTATCTATATAAAAAAAAACACTAGAAGCAGAATTAACTGACAATTGACAAATTTAATAATGTATGAGTGATTGATGTATATGAAAAGTTTTTGCTCTATTATAATATGTTACTCTACATTGTAATATGTTTGCTTCTAATAAAAATTTATATCACAAAAAAAAATAAAAAAAAATAAAAATAAAAAAATAAAAATTTAAATATTTTAAAACGGGAGCACACCGGGACAAGTTGAATCAGTTGTCATCTTATTGAATGACTATACTAGTTCAAAGGACAAATTGGGGGCAGAGTTCCTTTCACAGCGTGTGGGGAGTCTGGCCAGGGGTAAAGTTGCAGGGAGGGCAGGAGCGTTGTGAAGGAGGGGGTCGGGGAACATGCCAGCAACCAGCTCAAGAGCGGGTCAGTGGGCGATGGATAACAGGGCAGCGGGTGATAGAGCGTACTCCATATTTCAGTGCGAGTAACCTCAATTGGTTCCTTGTTCGCACTGACACGGGAGGAGTAAGCTCCACTTCCCGCTGTCCTGTTATCGATCACCCGCTGACCCACTCCGCTCTATGATCTTTGCTCTTCAGCTGGTCCCCTCACTGTTCAGATGGAGAGCACTGCCCGAGGTGAGCGGGCTGGCAGAAGGCGCTGAGGTCCCGGCGGCTGCTCGTAGCTGCTTCCCTCCCCGGCCACAATGCGGTGGCTCCGCGCCCGGAGCGCCGCGGCAGCAGTGAGTGAGTGGGTTACTGGCATGATACCCGACCCCCTCATTCTTAACGCTGCTGCCCTCCCTGCAACTTTACCCCTGGAACTCTCCCGCCAATTTGTCCTTTGAACTAGTATTGTCATTCAATAAGATGACAACTGATTCAACTTGTCCCGGTGTGCTCCCGTTTTTCCCACCATCTCTCCACTTGCCATCACCCTCCACTCCCCACCCATTCAGTAATTCAGAAAGAAGGAGATTTGGAAACCTTGGGCAAATTGAATTATTACTTTCTTTATTTTTATTTTTTATTTTTACAGAGAGAAGAACAATCTGCGCATGCGCTGTTTTAAGATTTTTTTAAAGCCGACTGACTGCCTACCCTGAGTAATAACTCACAGCACGTGCCTGAATAGGACTCATTTATAATTATATATTTATATTTCTATGAAAATTGTTCCCAATTGAGCCCTGCACCTCCTAAGACCGGCCCTGCATATAAGATTATTAGGGATTTAGACACGCTAGATGCAGGAAACATGTTCCCGATGTTGGGGGAGTGCAGAACCAGGGGCCACAGTTTAAGAATAAGGGGTAAGCCATTTAGAACGGAGATGAGGAAAAACTTTTTCACACAGAGGGTTGTGAATCTGTGGAATTCTCTGCCTCAGAAGGCAGTGGAAGCCAATTCTCTGTATGTTTTCAAGGGAGAGTTGGATAGAGCTCTTAAAGATAGGGTATATGGGGAAAAGGCAGGAACGGGATACTGCGTGTGGATGATCAGCCATGATCACAGTGAATGGCGGTGCTGGCTCGAGGGTTGAATGGCCTACTCCTGCACCTATTGTCTATTATCGAGAATTTGTCACTTACTCCACCTATCTGCCAATCAGCCCTCCTCCCCCCTTACCTGCATCCACCCATCACTTACCAGGCTTTGCTCCACTGTGCTAATTTCCAGGATTCACCCCCCCCCCCCCTCCCCTTCAGTTTGAAGAACGATCCTGACCCAAAATGTCATCTGTTCATTTCCCTCCACAGATGCTGCGTGGCCTTCTGAGTTTCTCCAGCAGTTTGTTTTTCTTTTCTCTTAGAGGTTGTGGCTGGATTGGAGAAGAACTAAGTACTTCCTGTATTTACTTGCAGTTGACAAATGTCCTCACAAGAGCTTATCCATAGAATCGTGAGTGTGCTGAAATCTGATACAGGGTGCATGCCTGTTGAAGAGGCTGTAGGCTAGCAAAGCGATGACCCCTTTGGCACAGAGGCATGACCATAGACCATATATACATAATAAATATATTATAATATATAAATAACCTTATAAATATAAAATTTTCCTGCTAAAACCTTTCTATCCAAGGGATGCGAAGTAATATGACCTGTTAATATCAAAACCATGAATATACAATTCCATAGACACACTGAACTTTTATCTTCCGTTTTGTATTATGTTAACATATTCTGTTGTGCTGCAGCAAGTAAGAATTCCATTGTCCTATCTGGGACACATGACAATAAAACTCTCTTGACTCTTGAAATACAAGAGGCTCCAGATACGGTAATCTTGAGCCAAAATGGTGCCTGTCCATTTCACTCCACAGGTGCTGCCTGGCCTGCTGAGCTACTCAATCACTTTGTTTTTTTCCCCTAAAGATATAATGGGATGTGGGCCAAATGCAGGCAAATGGGATTATCCCAGTTATAAAACCTGGTTGCCTAAGGTCCTGTTTCAGTGCTCTGTGACTGCATTACCATAAGTCATCCTTGGGTTATGGCAGGGTTCCATTGCTGTGACCAGTTTGTGAACCTAGATAGTTCACAAATTGGGAATGTGGCTGCCAACTGAATTTCCACAGGCCAGAAGATGCCTGCAGCAGCTAGCAACTCTCTCTGATGTGTACGGGCTGTATATATACTGCTGTTCATAACCTGGGGAGGAACTGTGTCTTGTGCTGTGGGGAAAGGGGAGTGAAGGTCATCCAGATCACCCTTGCTCCTCCTGTTGTGCTTTCAATGAGGGAAAGGTGGGCACACGCAATGTAGCAAAATTGAACGTCTGCAAATGCTGGAAATGTGAAAAAATAACAAAGTGATGGAAATACTCAGCCGGTCAGGCAGAAGCTGTGGTAGAGGAGAGCCTTACAGCAGGGAAACAGGCCTTTCAGCCCAACCCGTCCATGCCGACTAAGCTGGTCACATTTGTATGTATTTGGGTCATGTACCTCAAACTTTTCTATCTATGTGTCTGCCCATATAGGTTTCTATCTTTTTTTTAAATGTATCCACCACCATCTTGTATTTTAGAATTTAGGAGATGTACAAACTAGATATCTATTTACCAAATGTGACAGCACAAGACATCTGTTTAAACGTCATTATGCATATTAGTTTTAGTGTTTCTTGAAAAATACTACATGTGTCATACAGGACAGAATGACATTGATTGAAACTCCCTGGTATGCATAAGGATATTGTATTTAACATCTTGTCCATTAAATCTAAGTTAATATATATTCATGTGAGCACAGCATTGAAGCAGTCCATTTGGCTTTGCTAGATCATGGTAGGAATTATCCTTCAACTGGGAACTGGGTGGTGAATCTGTGGAATTCATTGCCACAGACGGCTGTGGAGGCCAAGTCCATTTTTAAAGCGGAAATTGTCAGGATTAGTAAGGGTGTCAAAGGTTACTGGGAGAAGGCAGGAGAATGGGGTTGAGAGGGAAAAATAGATCAGCTATGATTGAATGGCGGAGTAGACTCAATGGGCCGAATGGTCTAATTTTGCTCCTAAAACTTATGAACAGCCGTGGGTGTCCCACTGATGTACCTGCTTGCCTGCCAGGGACATCAGTGGGACACCCACTCTGCGAGAGCGTGGAAAGGCCCACGAGCAACCGCCGAGAGCGAGGAAGGCCGTCAGAAGCTCCTGGCGAGCGCCACAGAGCCGTCCAAGAGAGGACACTGGCGGGCAACCGCGGGCGGGCCCATGGTGCGTTTCGGAGGCCAGATGAGCCTGCGGTGGGTGCTGGAGGTTGGTCATAGACCAGCCGCCAAGAATAAAGAGGGAGTCAGCGTGGGGGGGGGGGGGGGCTGACAAGAGACTAAAGATGTACAACTGCTAACCTGTGAATCAAGTTATACAAAATAAAAATATTTACAGTTTCCTGCTGTATGTTTTCAAAAAGATGATGTCATTCTATCAACCCTGTACCAATCATTGATGATTTTAAGTACTATTTTTGTTGTCAAGTAGAGTGAGGATTTCAGTTTGGAGCCTACAATGTGTGTATTTGTGTAGAAACAAGAATCCATAGATGTAAAAAAGACACAGTGCTGGAGTATGTGTAGGAAGGAACTGTAGTTGCTGCTTTAAAGCGAAGATAGACACCAAAGACTGGAGTAACTCTGTAGGGCAGGCAGCCTCTCTGGAAAACATGATTAAGAGACGTGTAAGAAAGACATGCAGGTGCTGGTTTAAATCGAAGGCAGACACAAATTGCTGGAGTAACTCAGCGGGTGAGGCAGCATCTCTGGAGAGAAGGGAATGGGTGACGTTTCGGGTCGAGACCCTTCTTCAGACTGATTAAGAGACGGTCGGGCCAGACTGAAGAAGGGTCCCAACCTAAAACATCACCTAACCATGTCCTCCAGGGATGATGTCTGACCCGCTGAGCTACTTTATGTGTCTTTTTATGTGTGTATTTCTCTTTGTTATTAAGTCATTACAGGCAATCATTTGTCTTTGTTGCATTCGACATTAGCATCACACTAATGTTCCAAATATTTCTGATGTAACTCACCAAATTTTATAAAGAACAATTCTCAATGTTGGTACGATATATATATATATATAGACTATCCAGCATGGAATGCCATGCTGCAGTATTCCATGGGTAATTTGTAAACAATGCTCCTTTTGAATTTCATCAATGGTAATTTAAGATTATACAAAGTGGCAACATTATACAGATACAGGATGGTGAATCTGCGGAATTCTTTGTCACAGAAGCCTGTGGAGACCAAGTCAGTGGATATATTTAAGGCAGAGATAGATAGATTCCTGATTAGTACGGGTGTCAGTGGTTATGGGGAGAAGGCGGGAGAATGGGGTTAGGAGGGAGAGATAGATGAGCTATGATTGAATGGTGGAGTAGACTTGATGGGCCGAATGGCCTAATTCTGTTCCTATCACTCATGATCCTATGAGATGCATTTTGCCACTCAACAACAAAACACTGCATCTAGTAATGTGTGAGAAAGAACTGCAGATGCAGGTTTAATCCGAAAGTAGAGTAAGACACAAAATGCTGGACTAACTCAGCGGGACAGGCAGCATCTCTGGAGAGAAGGAATGGGTGACATTTCGGGTCGGCACCCTTCTTCAGACTGAATCTAGTAACATTTAAAAGAAGAATTAAGACTTTTTTCTCTTTGCAGCATACAAAACAGTTTCTGGTGTTAATGGACCACTCGTAATCCTGGATCAAGTAAAGGTACTGAGCTCAGTGTTCTGTGTAGAATTACATAAGTATTACAGAGGAGACATTTGGCTTATCCTATCTGTTGTTGTTTATCCTTGATGTGAGCAATATCTCAAATCCCACACATTATTCCTGCTCTTAAAACTTAATTCCTCATTTTGATAGTTCTGCTCTAATGGTTCACTAATCATTCATTGTGATTAGGGTGTCTTTGTACATAGTGGCTGAAATCGTTTGTGATTAATCTTTGCCTAACACCTCTCAGTCTTGGACCCTCAAATACCAGAGGCTGTTCCACTGCTCTGTGGCCGCTTCCATAATTTTATTCATCAAATCATCTCTTTAATCTCTGTTTTCAACAGCATTGGTTTTCTAAAACTTGAAAGTATAGTTTCACTTTGGGTGGTTTATGGTTCAACTTTGCAACCTGCTTTTAAAACGTTTTCTTCGACCTTTAATCCTTTGTGTCACCAAGCCTTTCCACCTCACTCCTCTCAACCAATACTTATATAAAACCCGCTCTCTTGGAACTGATTCAGAAATCTGCTTCAAATTGTTATTTTGATTATAAGTAGTAGTAAGCTCATCAGTCCTGAGAGGTTGAGCCATAGTTGATTTCTACAGTTAATCTGTTTTAATACTTCTAAACAAGTATCAGCATCCTTTCCATTTTAAGCATGCTGCCACATTGATCACAAAAGTGGTATCATCTTAGGAATTTTAATGTTCTTTTCACCATTTACAGACCTAATTAGTGATTAGTTAAAACGTGTTACAATAGTAATTGTTAACTACGAATCTCCCTGATTTGTATTCATCTTTTAAATCTGTATTTGAATCTCTAACCACATTGATTTTGAATATCTTTCCATCATTAACCTTTTTTTGTCAAAGCTGCGTAATAAGAGTTTACATTCCCCAATAAATATATGCAGTTGTATTTTTCTACTTCTCAATAAAATCCTTTTAAGTGCTTGTAACAGATTGATCTTTCACCCTCTAGACCCCTCCTTTTCCATGCTAGTTTTCTCATTAAATTTGTTATGTATAATTAACATACATACCTTTTTGCTTACTTTGTTTTTATTGCTTTTATCTTCATATCATTTGGTTTCTATGGCTCCACATCTCTTATGTTTTGCAAGTTACATTCAGATTTTACTTCGGAGTCACGTGAGTGACTACGTGAAGAACCCCGCCAGTGCGCCTGCGCGTCATTACGTCAGACGCCTTGACGCAAACGGACGTGAGGAGCAGAGCTCCTACAGTGGTTTGTAGTTTTTCAACTACAAGGTAAGTAAAAACTTTTTTCATGTTTTCCAGGTCCGTTTACTGTGGGTCTATGGGGATTTTTTCCACAGACGCCATGGAAAAAACGGACAGGGGGAAGAGGCGAGCGACACACCCGACAGAAAGTCGGGAAAGTCGGGAGTCCGCGGTTAGAGACCAACCGCCTCTAAACCCCGGTACAGTCGCCAGCGGTGAGCATAGCGACTGTGGACCTGGGGCTACTGAAAACACTGTCAGCGCCTGTCGGGCAAAAGACAAAGTTTAAATCCCAACGGCCCACGGAGGGAGTCCCAGGCAATGGAAGTAGCTCCAGGGCTAGATACTGCTTTCGAGCGTAGTGCCCAAATAGAAAGCCTTTTACACAGGCTGTTGGAGCAAAGTTCACTCAGGGAGGAGTGTACTGAAAGCCAAGCTGTTGGAAACAGCTCAAACAGCTCCTGGTACAGGGCTAGATACTGCTTTCGAGCGTATTGCCCAAATAGAAAGCCTTTTACACAGGCTGTTGGAGCAAAGTTCACTCAGGGAGGAGTGTACTGAAAGCCAAGCTGTTGGAAACAGCTCAAACTGCTCCTGGTACAGGGCTAGATACTGCTTTCGAGCGTATTGCCCAAATAGAAAGCCTTTTTCATAGGCTGTTGGAGCAAAGTTCACTCAGGAAGGAGTGTACTGTAATCCAAGCTGCAGGAGCAGCTTAACAGCACCTGGCTCAGGGCTGATGGAATGCACCCTCAGGAATGAGGAGCGTGCTACGGGTCATGAGATTTCAGACCCCGACTCTGACGGTGAGGCTGTACAAGGCGATGAACGGCAGCTGCCAGATGTTCCACCCCTGGCAGTAGGATTCGCTGCCCCGTTAGGGTCAGGAGAGCCATTAGGAGAAGAACTGGCCTCCTTAATAAATTACTTGGTTTACCATTAGCTGGAACAGCAGGAAATGGATGAGACTGCAAGAAGTAACTGTGGGTTGCTGAAAGCAGCAGCAGTGAACCAAATTATCTGGAATCAGTTGCAGAGAATATTAAAGCTGCTGGGTTCTGGAATAACTGCCTTTACCA
The DNA here is from genome assembly GCA_038087875.1 of Malacoraja senta. Classification (NCBI taxonomy): domain Eukaryota; kingdom Metazoa; phylum Chordata; class Chondrichthyes; order Rajiformes; family Rajidae; genus Malacoraja; species Malacoraja senta. The sequence continues at coordinate 58,229 of JAXLNO010006160.1, read as the reverse complement.
GAATAGCAGGTAACAACCAAAAGATGACCAAGTTGCATCAGCAAGCACTGGGGTTGCTATGCAGCACCCACTTCGAGATCAATTATCTGAGGAAAGTGCTATACGGCCTACTATGAATCCGAAATTCGCAGCACTCTGCAACCAAGTAATATACAATTACCCAACTTACTCTTTGGAGAGGATCTCGGGAGACGTATTAAAGAGTTGGAAGATGAAGCGAAAACAGGATTGATAAATACATCAATGGTTGCAAAGTCTGTAAAGAGGAAGTATCCTTTCAGACGTCATACGGATCCTAGACCAGGACCAAGTCGCTCATCAACGCAGGGACGTAGCTGGCGGCCTGCAGCGGGAGTAAGGACCAGTGGTTGTGCTTCCGGGAGAATCCAGGGATCTCAGAATACTCAAATGACTCAAGAGGTAGGTGGACCTGGTTCTCAGGGGAACATACTAACTGGATTAAGTCCAAAAGTTGGAGGCAGATTACGTCTCTTCTATAAACATTGGAAGAAGAGTACTTCAGATGTGGTAATTCTGAATAATATACAAGGATTTCGAATTGAATTCAATCCAAATTATGATTTGCCTGTCCAGCATGTTCCTAGCAGAACTCTCCACTTTGCGAAGTAATGGAGGTTCAAGTTGCGCTTCAAAACCCTATATATAAAAGGTGTTATTAAAGAATCAGTCTACCAAATTCACCAATTTGGGTCAAATATATTCCCTCGATCAAAAAAGGATGGAGGATGTAGGATTATTATAGATTTGACAAGTCTGAATCCTTTTGTTCAGTGTCTGTTCATTTGCAAGATATGAAGTATTTTAAATTTACATGGATGAACCAATTAGGGCAGTTCAAAGCTCTGCCTAAAGGGTTAACGTTCCCTTCCAGAATATTCATAAAAATCAATTCTGGGGTTGCTGAGAGCCAGGGGCATGTACTAATGGCATACCTGGATGATGTCCTGATTATAGGAAGGACAAAACAGTCAACAGAAGCATCGGTTGCAGTAATAAAATCAAACTTTTGAAAGTTTGGGGGTTTCTAAATTCATCCAAAGAAATCAAGGTTAAAAACATGTACCTCGATTAATTATTTGGGGTTCACAATTGATTTAGCCCAAATGCAAATTACTTTGCCCAGTGAAAAAAGGGTGGAGTTGATTAAAGATTGCAGTAATCTGTTAAACGAGCAAAAACCTCTAATCAGACAGGTGGCTCGAGTACTGGGAAAATTAGTAGATTCCCAGCAGTCCCGTATGGACAATTACATTATCAACAGCTGCAGAGAATTAAAGAACAGGCACTGAGAGTAAATGCTGGTCATTTTGATAGAACCATGCAAGTAACAACAAATGCTGTTTCTAAGCTGCAGTGGTGGATTCTATATGTCTCAAGCAGTTCAGGCAAAGTGCTGATTGAACAACTTTCCATGATATTACAAACTGATGTCAGTGCACTAGGATGGGGTGCAACTGACTTAACATGGAGCTGCGGAGGCAGATGGAATCAGGAAAAGTTAGTGTTACTGCAGACATGGGGAATTACCTATTTGGAGCTTTTAGGAGGTTTCTATGGACTCCAAGCTTATGGTTCTAACACAACTAAAAGGAAGGTTCAAGTTCAAATTAATAAATACGACTGTAGTTGCCTATATTAATGATATGGGTGGAATTAAGTCGGTGTCATGTGACAAAATGGTTAAATCAACTTGGGTCTTGGTGTATTGAAAAGAACATTTGGATTTCAGCTATCTATCTACCAGGTAGAATGAACACGATAGCAGACACCTGGTCACGAAAAGTTCCATGATAATAAAGAATGGATGTTGAATCAAGAGGTATTCAATGATATAGTTATCAGATTTGGAATGACCGACATCGACTTGAATCATCAGCTATCGAGATATGTCTCATGGAAACCAGATCCAGGAGCAGTGGCGATTGATGCTTTCTCGCTACATTGGGGTGGTATGTTTTCATATATATTTCCACCTTTCTGCCTCATAAGCCAATGTTTGCTTAAAATCAGGCAAGATGCTGCTTCAAGGGTATTGGTAGTACCAGATTGGCCTATACAGCCATGGTATCTGTTGATATTAGAATTAACAACACAAATGTTGATGAAAGTCCCAAAAAATGAGTAATTTATTGCTGCACCCTGTAACAGGGTAACAACATCCATTATATCATCGTTTGGATTTGTTGATTTGCAGGTTTTAAGAATGCCTTTTCTGGGACGAGGACTGTCTGAGCATACTGTGGACATGCTTACGGCAGCCGGGAGGAAGAGCACTCAAAAATAGTACCTTTCTTATATTAAGAAATGGGAAGAGTTCTGTGTACAAAAGAATGTGCAATAAAGTACTGCAGATATTTCAAATGTTTAGAATTTCTGTCAAAACTTTATTATGATGAAGGTCTGAGTTGTAGTGCAATTAATTCAGCCAGAAGTGCATTGTCCTCATATTTGGTTCTGGATTCAGAAAGAAACTCAATTGGGTCACACCCAATTGTTTCCAGACTAATGAAAGGAATCTTTAATTCCAAACCACCGAAACCTAGGTACGTGACAATCTGGGATGTAAGTGTGGTACTGAAACTACTTCGTGAATGGTCATCAAGTGTGTCTTTACCTTTGGTCAAGCTCAGTATGAAAGTATTCATGCTTATGGCATGAGTGACAGCACAACGAGTGCAAACACTTGGAAAAATTACAAATAGACAGTATGGAAGTAACTGAAGACAAGGTTACATTCTATATCTATGACCTACTTAAGTAAATTAGGCCAGGTGTGACAGGATTTAAAATTATGCTAGCAGCATATCCAAATGATCCATGTCTCTGTATTAAGACATATTTATTACAATACATTGAGGTCACAAAGAATTTGAGAATATGGAAACTGGGTTGTTGATCACACACAAGAAACCACACAAGAGAGTTTCAATACAGACTATTTCCAGATGGATAAAAGAAGTCTTAACAGCTGCTGGTATTAACACTTATGTTTTACGTCTCACTCGCCTAGGGCAGCAGAAACGTCGGCGGCCAGGGCAAAAGACGGCCCCGTCGACCATATTCTCGCAGCCGCCGGCTGGTCCAATGAGTTGATGTTTCAACATTTTTACCATCGGCCTATTGTTAATGCGGGGTTGTTTGCAGAAACTATTTTAAGTTCTGTGTAAATTCCTCTGGTTTAAAGGGGATCTGATTCATTTCATTATTGAAATGAATTACTGCATTTGTGGTACAAATGTTATTATGAATGCATGATTGATTATTCTCGTTCCGAGTCAATCTATGCAGTGAGAAGCCGGGATTGATCCACGGCATGAAATCACAAAGCTTTAAAATCTTCACGTAGTCACTCACGTGACTCCGAAGTAAAATAGTAAGATTAAACGAGAACTTACCTAAGTTTGAAGTTTGATCTTTATTTTATGAGGAGTTACGTAGGTGATTACGTGCCCACCACGACCCTACCCTCTATCATAAAGGTCAGATGGAAGTTTTTGTACTACTCGTTTTATTATGAGACTATATTACTTCGGTTGTTGGTTTTTGTGATTTCACACCGCTGCTTTGAAGATTGACGCGCAGGCGCACTGGCGGGGTTCTTCACGTAATCACCTACGTAACTCCTCATAAAATAAAGATCAAACTTCAAACTTAGGTAAGTTCTCGTTTAATCTTACTATTAAAGCCAGTTTTTTCAGAATACCGCTTGTCTCTCAATCTACACAACAATCTACAAAAATAAAGAAATCCTTAAAGCATTATAACAATCTTTCAACCAGTTTCAACTGCCTGCCAGTGACAAACTTTAATTTCTTCCTGGGAACCCAGCAGTTTCTGGGGATTCCCAAGAGTGTAACTCAAAATTGAACATTTCAGCGTAAAATAAGGGAAAATAACGTAATAAGTGTTTAGCACCTGATACCTGAGAGTACGATAGAATTATTTTGTGTAGGAACGTACTTGGTAATTGGATCTATAATTGAAAACATGATTTGTTTGCAGGGTTGCAGAGAAAAAGCTCAGATATAGGATCAAATGGAAAAGCTCTTTTAATGATCAGTGTGTTATGTTATTCAATGGTGTGACAGTGCAGCAGCTAAATTACAGGAGGGATAATGCAGAGGCCATGATTATTAATCTTGTGTGCTTGAGTCAGAGTCATGCTGACCAGGATGCTCTGTCTAAGTCCCATTTGCCTGCATATGGCCTATAGACCTCTAAACCTTTCCTATCCAAGTACCCTTCCAAGTGTCTTTTAAATGTTGCTCTTGTACCTGACTCAATTACTTCCTCAGGCACCTCGTCCATATATCCATCACCCTCTGAGTGAAAATGTTGCCCCTCAGGTTACCACTAAATCAGGTTAAATCTTGCCCCACTCACCTTAAACCTGTACTCTGCTTCTTTTGAATCCCCTACCCTAGCTAAAAGACTGTGCATTCACTCGATCTATTCCCCGCATGATTTTATACTCCTCTGTAAGATTACCTCCGGTCACATATGCTCCAGGGAATAAAGTCCTAGCCTGCCCAACCTCTCCCTTTAACTCATGCCCTCGAGTTCTGGCAACAGCCTTGCAAATCTTCTCTTCACTCTGCAGTGTCCTCCCTTATTATGTTAGGAATTTGCATTAGTGTTAAATTGGCAATGATGATCCTATTAGGTTGAATTATATGATGAAATGTCAATGTAATGGATGAGGTTGTGTAAAACACTTCCATGCAAGGGATTGTCAGAAGCCTGATTGGAACTTGTCTTTCCTCCAGTTTCCCAGGTACGCTGAGATTGTGCACCTGACACTTCCAGATGGCACCAAGCGCAGCGGGCAGGTACTGGAGGTCAGTGGCTCGAAAGCAGTGGTTCAGGTATGACAACTCCTTCAATTCATATACTATCGGTTTAAAAGATAGCATTCAAGGCAGCAGGTTATGAGATAAATTGTAACACTGAACTTGCACACAGCTTGTTCAGCATTTGAAAGTGGTTCATGTTTCTGGTTCTAAAGTAGGGGAAAATAATTAGTTCTTCCCCACCAAGGTTGACTGACCAATATTATATTTGCTGTTTTATTTCTGCTATTGATATCTAAACAGTGATTCTTCCCACTGTGCTATTTCTCTTTCCACTATGTTCTAATATTAAAATGGCTAAGATCTTCATTGCCTCCTTCATGGTTGTATTAAAATTGAATTGAAATGAATTGAGAAATACATGGAGCCAGGCCCTTCAGCTCCGAGTCTCCACTGACCATTGATCACCCGTTTTCACTCATTCATGTTCTCTCACTTTTGCATACGCTCCCCACACACTCAGGGAAGTTTTACAGAGGCCAATTAACCTACAAACCCGCACGCCTTTAGGTTGTGGGTGAAAACCGGAGCACCTGGAGGAAACCCACGCGGTCACAGGGAAAGCGTGCAAACTCCACACAGGCAGCACCCGAGATTAGGATCAAACCTGGATCTCTGGTGCTGTGAGGTAGCAGCTCTACCAGCCACGCCACTGCACTGCCCACTGTACTCCTGACAAAATGTCAGTTTCTTCATACACTTGATAATAATTTTAACTTGGTTGTAATATTTTTACTTGGTTGTCTGAGTCAGTGAAATGTGAGATCGACAGTGCAATTGTACATTCTCCTCTCTATCTCATTTAAAAGGTCTTTGAAGGTACCTCTGGTATTGATGCCAAGAAAACAAGCTGTGAATTTACTGGAGATATCCTGCGCACTCCAGTGTCTGAAGATATGCTTGGTAAGTGTTATTTCAGACATTTAAGTTTGGAATGTCCTTCAATTATTGATCTTCAGCTTGTCATTTATAAGCTGTCATTGGTTTTAATCAAAGTTGAAAGTGAATGTTTGTGTGAATATGATCACGGGCAAGGTCTATGGGTATTTATGTTGCATTCAGTCTGTTCTCTATCTCTCATAGAGTCATGCAGTGTGGAAACAGGCCCTTCGGCCCAACTTTCCCACACCGGCCAACATGTCCCAACTACACTAGTCTCACCTCCCTGACTTTGGTCCATATCCCTGCAAACTTGTCCTATCCATGTACTTGTCTAACTGTTTCTTAAATGTTGGGATAGTCCCAGCCTCAACTACTTCCTCTGGCAGCTTGTTGCATACACCCACCACCCTTTGTGTGAAAAAGTTACCCCTCAGATTCCTATTAAATCTTTTCCCCTTCACCTTGAACCTAATGTCCTCTGGTCCTCGATTCACCTACACTGGGCAAGAGACGCTGCATCTACCCGATCAAATCCTCTCATGATTTTATACACCACTATAAGGTCACCCCTCATCCTCCTGTGCTCCAAAAAATAGAGTCCCAGCCGACTCAACCTCTGCCGACAGCTCAGACCCTCTAGTTCTGGCAACAAACTCTCTTTGTACAGTTTTGAATTGTCCCCATTTCTGTCCAGGCAGTAAGTCTAGACAGGTACTGAAATGAAGTTGAGACTCTCACTGCCCAAAATGTCTACAAACTCTGGTTACAAGCAGTTTGTCAAATAATATTGTTTTGTTTGGAAAATTAATAGCAGCTTCTGCCCTGAAGAATTTAGAGGCTGCCACCAGGGCATAGAATTATTGGGAGTGTAAGTTGATTCTTGATCAGTAATTAGTCCCCTCATTTAAAACAAAACGAGCAATAGCTGCTGGGCTTAGTCCCATTCCCATTTCTCTTCCAGCTTTCTCCCCCCCCCCCCTACTACAATCAGTCTGAAGAAGGGTCTCTACTCGAAACGTCGATTATCCAGAGATGCTGCCGGACCTGCTGAGTAACACTAGCACATTGTGCCTTTTTTTTGTAAACTGGCATCTGCAGTTCCTTGTGTCTGATGTTTACTGTGGATGTACATGTGTTTTTTTTGTTATCTTCAGCTGACTAGCTGTGAGAATTAGCATTTACCATCGTGGTCACCAGTGGTAGAATCAAATGCTTCAGGGTGAAGGTCTCTAATGATATCAGACTGGGATTAGGAAAAGTGGATCTAGCCATTTGTAGAGATTTGGGAGGAGCCTCTATGTTGGGCTGGCACCCATCGGATAATCAAAATGTAAATTGAATGCATGTGCAGAAAAACAATACATGCTAGGAATACTCGGCTGGCCAGGCAGCATCTGTGGAGAGAAAACAGAATTATTATCTCAGGTTGATGGCCTTTTGTTAGAACTAATAAAAGTTAGAAAACAATTATTTAAAAAAAGTAGAAATAAGGAACTGCAGATGCTGGTTTACAAAATAATACACAGAGTGCTGGAGTAGCTCAGCGGGTCAGGCAGCATGTCTGGAGAACATGGATAAGTAACGTTTCAGGTCAGGACCTTTATTCAGACTCTAAGTCTGAAAAAGGGTCCTGACTCGAAACATTGCCTATCCTTGTTCTGCTGAGATGCTGCCTGATCCGCTGAGCTACACTAGCACTTGGTGTCTTCATCATATTGTTAAATTTGCAGAGAATGGGGAGAGATGGAATGAAAGGGAATGTCTATAAGAAGATGGAGGCACCTACTAAAGTATGCAAATGGTGGTGGTGCCAGCTAAGAGAAAGTGGTGAAGGCTTGTTAATGGCAACTGAACTGTCTGGAGGAGGTGTAAATAGAGGGAGATGAATGAGAATACAGGTGAGCTGGGGATATGATATGATGGGGTGAAGGTGAATGTAATGTGGGAACGATGAGAGTATGGAACAGCAGTTGTTGGGAATCTTAAATTGGAGAACGCTGGTAATACTCAGCTGGTCAGACGGCATCTGTGAGGAAGGAACATGGGCCAGGCCTGATGCAAATGGGAAACAAAGAATTTGAAATTATTGAATTCCATGTTAGTGGGTCGGAGGATGAGATGGGTGTTCCTGAAGCCTGCATAGACCTCTTCTGTTGATCCAAAGAAATGCAAAGGCAGAGAAGGATGAGAAAATGGAGAACTAAGGTTCAGACAGCTGAAAGTGATTGCCTTCATTCAGTATGCTACAGTGCCAAATGAAGATGATTAGAGTATATTAAATTGGAAAAAGTACAAGTGAATTACGGTGTAGGAAGGAACTGCAGATGCTGGTTTACAAACTGCTGAAGTAATTACGACTGACTTGCTGTAATTACTGCTTTACCGAGACGGCATTTCAGTTTCTGGATGGTAAGAAGATAAGGACTGTGTGGCATGAAAAGGTGCTGTGGGATATATGGAATGGGTATTGCTGGAGATGGCTGAGAGAACCACGTGGGAGCACAGGGAACAGCCCATTTTGAATGCTGTAAAGGGAGGAGAAGATATGTTGAGATGATGCCATCTCAATAAAGATGGCAGAACTTTGATCTGAATATGATGCTGATGAGTGAAAGGTAAAGGCACGAAGAAATCCTGTCCTTATACTAAAGTTAGACAGAAAATGCTGAAGTAACTCAGCGGGACAGGCAGCATCTCTGGAGAGAAAGAATGAGTGACGTTTCGGGTCGAGTCTGAAGAAGGGTCTCGAACCCGAAACGTCACCCATTCCTTCTCTCCAGAGATACCGCCTGACCCGCTGAGTTACACCAACATTTTGTGTCTATCTTTAGTGCAGTTCCCTCCTACAGGAGAAGTTGAATTGAAGGACTCCGCATGAAAACAGGCCTATTGGTCTACCGAGTCCACGCTGACCATCGATCACCCGTTCACACCAGTTCTATGTTATCCCACTTTCATATCCACTCCCTACATTTAGAAGGACAATTTAGAGGTCACTTAATCAACAAACCCTCGCATCTGGGGCGTGTGAGGAAAACGGAGCACCTATAGGAATGTCGTCTGGTCATGGCGAGAACTCCACACAGACAATACCCGAGGTTAGGATCGAACCCGGGTCTCTGGTGCTGTGAAGCAGCTGCTCAACCAGCTGTGCTACTCTGCTGCCCCAGTTCAGCAAAAGGACGGGACACAATCGACATCTAATTAAGTAAGGAAGAAAGCCATGGATAAGAACAAAGGAGATTGCAAAAAACTGATGTGAAAACTGTCCTCATCAGAGAAGGACAACCTATAACCTTTTACATTGGATTTGAAATGAATGCTTCAGAGCCCAAATTGGGCATTCTTGATTATTTTTGATATCACTAGATGCTGCTCTAGAACCTATAATTATTGGATAGCATCTAGTGCCTGCTACGTTGCCGTGGGTATTTAAAAATTGAAATGTTTTCATTGCAGGTCGTGTGTTTAACGGATCTGGAAAGCCAATAGACAGAGGTCCCCCTGTCCTTGCTGAGGATTACTTGGACATTATGGGTATGGACATATTTCTGTTCTGAATATTGTACTTTTAATTGTTGGGAATATTAAATCCTCAAACACCCAATCTTGAAATGATTTATGCTTGTAAACATTTGTTTGTCAACCTTGGGTCCAGAGAACTCAGCAAGGCAAAACAGCATCCTCGCAGCTACCCTGTCAAGTCCTCAAGAGGCCATCTCCAATTCTTCAAAACTCCAGACAGTATTACCGTCTTACTGTCTTAATACTGTCTTAATCTCCTGTCACAGAACAAACAACCAAAACTGCACACAATACTCCAGGTGTGGTCTCACTAGGGCCCTGTACAACTGCAGGAGGACCTCTTTGCTCCTCTTGTTATGAAGGCCAATGTGCCATTCGCTTTCTTCACTGCCTGCTGTACCTGCATGCTTACTTTCAGTGAACGATGAACAAGGACCCCCAGATCCCGTTGTACTTCCCCTTTTCCCGACTTGACACCTCTCTGCTTTGTAGTGCTCTTTGTCCCAAGGGAAATAAATCGATAAAATATATAAAATGCAATTTAAAACATGTTTATATGAAAAATACATAAAATACAATACATAAATACAATTTAACAGTCCACATCTTGAACAGCGGATACAGTAGATGAGGTTGGAGGAGGTGCAAGTGAACCTCTGCCTAACCTGAAAGGACTGTCGGGGTCCCTGGACAGAGTCGAGGGAGGAGGTATAGCGACAGGTGTTGCATCTTCTGCGGTTGCAGGGGAAAGTACCTGGGAAGGGAGTGGTTTGAGTGGGAAGGGATGAGTTAACCAGGGAGTTGCGGAATCTTCTAGAGAAACTCCGGTGGATAGCCTTGTGTTATTCATCCTGTTGCTCATTGAGATCCCAAATGCGTGTTTGCCTTCACCTCGTCACCACTACTTTGTACCTTGAGCAAGATGTTTGAGATGAGCAATTAGGATCAACTAATTGTACCAGTATATTGCTTTGTAGTCTCTTTGTCCCAAGGGAAATAAATTGATAACAAAATATATAAAATGCAATTTTAAAAATATTTATCTAAAAAAAACATTAATTACAATACATAAATACAGTTTATTGTAACTTACCAGCTTAACGGTTGACGTTTGAAACATTATTCTAGCCATCCACGTACTCTTGGACACTGAGAGCACGTTATATTAGTGAAACCAAGGCCATGCGTGTGGTATTTTACTTGACAAATACAATATGCAAATTCAAATTATTCAAAAAATTCAAATTATTGGCAAATACAATATGCAAATTCAATTCAATTATTTTATTTGTCATTTGGACAAATTTCTCATTTGGACCCCGTTGAGGTCCAAACGAAATATCGTTTCTGCAGCCATACATTACAAAACGAAGAAGACCCGAGACACAACACAATTTACACATACATCCATCACAGCGCTGTGATGGAAGGCAAAAAAACGTATCTCTCCACTGCACTCCCCCCCCCCCCCCCCCCGATGTCAAAGTCAAAGCCCCCGGCGGGCGATGGTGATTATCCCGCGGCCATTAAAGCCACGCCGGTTAATGCAAGGTCGCGCACCGGGTCTTGGTGTTAGAGCCCCGGCGCGCGCTCGCAAAGGACTGCGGCCACTCCAAGCCGCGCGGGGCGACGATGTAAAGCCCCGCTCCAGGTGCTCTTCAACCCCGCAACTCGGGCGGGAGAAGTCGCCGCTGCGGAAGACCCGAAAAGCGGTCTCCCCCCAGGGACCCGCGGGCTTCTGGTGTTGCCGTCCGCCAGACCCGCGGTTGTAGCCTCCGAATCTCCGGGGGTCGGGTAGCAGCAGCGATTGTCTCCACCACAGCTCCACCCGCTCCGGACTCGGCCAGCCCCGTGACGGTGAGTAGTCCGCAGCTCCGCAACTGGAGCCCCAGGTCGCTCCTGCTGGAGGCTGCTCCACGTTGCCCAGCCCCAACGACAACGGAGACCCGACAAAGAAAAGGTCGGGTCTCCCGTGCAGGGGAAAGATTTTAAAGTTTCCCACCCCCACCCCCACCCCCACCCCCCCACACACATACCCCGACAAAAAAAATAATAAAAACTACATAAAAACGAGACAAAAATAATAAAAAGACAGACGGACTGCAGAGGCCGCTGCTGACGAGAGTCGCGCCGCCCACCGAATCACAACACAATGGCTTCTGAGAACAAATTGTTTTGTTTGATTTAGAGATGTTTGAGGTGAGCAATTAGGATCAACTAAATGTACTAGTATACTGCTTTAGACAATAGCTAAGCCATTCGGCCCTTCGAGCCAGCACCACCATTCAATGTGATCATAGCTGATCATCCACAATCAGTACCCTGTTCCTGCCTTCTCTCCATATCCCTTAACTCTGCTATCCATAAGAGCTCTAGCTAACTCTCTCTTGAAAGCATCCAGAGAACCAGCCTCTGAGGCAGAGAATTCCACACTCACAACTCTCAGTGTGAAAAAGTTTATCCTCGTCTCCGTTCTAAATGGCCTACCAGTTATTCTTAAACTGTGGCCCCTGGTTCTAGACTCCCCCAACATCAGGAACATGTTTCCTGCCTCTAGCGTGTCCAAACCCTTAATAATCTTATATGCTTCAATAAGGTCCCCTCTCATCCATCTAAATTCCAGAGTATACAAGCCCAGCTGCTCCATTCTCTCAGCATATGACAGTCCCGCCATCCCGGGAATTAACCTCGTGAACCTACGATGCACTGCCTCAATAGCAAGAATGTCCTTCCTCAAGTTTGGAGACCAAAACTGCACACAATATTCCAGGTGTAGTCTCACTAGGGCCCTGTACAACTGCAGGAGGACCTCTTTGCTCCTATACTCAACTCCTCTTGTTATGAAGGCCAACATGCCATTTGCTTTCTTCACTGCCTGCTGTACCTGCATGCTTACTTTCAGTGACTGATGAACAAGGACCCCCAGATCCCGTTGTACTTCCCCTTTTCCCAACTTGACACCATTTAGATAATAATCTGCCTTCCTGTTTTTGCCACCAAAGTGGATAACCTCACATTTATCCGCATTAAACTTCATCTGCCATGTAGCTGCCCACTCACCCAACCTGGCAACACACAAGGTCGGGATCAAACCCAGGTCTCTAGCTAAACCACGTGTACCTCTGTGCTGCCCAATAATACATTGCAGTCTAGCCCATTTTAATCGGGGACTGAAGAGAAGAGGTCTTACCTTTCAATCAGCACTTCACCGTATGTGTCATTACTTTTGGTTTGAGCTACAAATTTGTCTACCTATGGTAGACACTTATTTGCAAAATTGTCAGAAAGTTGGGTGGATTAAAAGATGGTGACTTTAACCAAGAATAATGACTTTGGGAGGGCGTGATGTGAATAAAAAGATTAAGATAGCTAAAACAGTCAGAAGAAGATAGACACAACATGCTGGAGTTACACAGCGTAACAGGCTGTGGATAGAAGGAATGGGTGACGTTTCGGGTCGAGTGACCCCAGCATTTTATGTTTTGCTCATAACCAAAACACCAGTAGCTGCAAGTATGTGCATTTAGCTGGTAGTTATTGCTAGTTTTGCATTGGATTCCTATTGCAGCACTATCTTAAAAATATTTGGGGATTGTGGTGATGTAGGATGAGCCTGAAGTATTGAATAGGATCTTGCTTTGTGTATGACACTGCATTGCAACACTACCATGTTCAGGTGAAGGTCAATGATACTGAAACAAAAGCGATTCCATTTGAAAGAAACCTGAATACAACAATTTTAGAGGTAAGGCTTTGCAAACAATGGAGCTTTAGTCCTTCCTGAGAATGACCCCGAATGGGAGCGCAGCTCTTTGAAGAGTATTGTACTCGCCACTAACTCTTGTAATGGAGAAATATTCTGAGTGGAAGGCAGACAAGTCAGTTAACCCTTGCTTTCCCTCTCTCTCCATCCCCTCCCCTTCCCAGTTCTCTGACCAGTCTTACTGTCTCCAACTACATTTTATCTCTGTTTGCTTTGCTGTAACATTCTCCCAACTAACGATCTATTCTACATTTTCCTTGATCTCCATTCCCTTTGTCCTGTTTTCTCACCCTACACTTCCCTATCCATACACTTCCCATCACTGTACCGCTCACTCCACTGATATCAGTCTGAAGAAGGGTCTCGACCTGAAACATCGCCCATTCCTTCTCTCCAGAGATGGTGCCTGTCCTGCTGAGTTACTCCAGCATTTTGTGTCTATCTTCGAGTTAAATCTATATTTTTCCTTTAAAGAGAGCCACAGCCTGGTGCATTTCTCCCAATGCTCTCCATAGCTGTAGCCTCCTACTGCTGTTGTTCGGATATGTTTGAGATCATTCTAACAAGTATACATTGTACTGTGAATATATTCACTGTTTAGTAACTGATATCTACAACAAAGCTCTCGTTGATGGTGTACTGGTGAAACAGTATTGTCTGTAATTATTCTACAATGACTCTTGTTTTCAGCTGATTCATGTAACGGTGTTGTGACCGTTAGCACATGCTGAGTGTGCCGCTGGTATAGCTCACACTCCAAGATGCCCTGCTGCAACAACACCTGAACTCAAGTCCCGTACATGATCACAGTTAATTATATATTTTCTGCTGTTGCCGTTTCTCAGGTCAGCCCATAAATCCTCAGTGTCGCATCTATCCCGAGGAGATGATTCAGACTGGAATCTCTGCTATCGATGGCATGAACAGCATTGCAAGAGGACAGAAAATCCCCATCTTTTCGGCAGCAGGTTTACCACACAACGAAGTATGTCGCTGTTTGTCGTGTCTTCACAAAGCAAATATGGACCAAAATATTAAGTGCCAATTGAATATTAGGTTCAGGTTATAGACAATAGACAATAGGTGCAGGAGTAGGCCATTTGGTCCTTCGAGCCAGCACCGCCATTCAATGTGATCATGGCTGATCATCCCCAATCAGTACCCCGTTCCTGCCTTCTCCCCATAACCCCTGACTCCGCTATTTTTAAGAGCCCTATCTAGCTCTCTCTTGAATGTCTGCTGGGATGTCAGGACTTTCATATGAAGAAAGACTGGATAGACTTGGCTTATACTCGCTAGAATTTAGGAGATTGAGAGGGGATCTTATAGAAACGTACAAAATTCTTATGGGGTTGGACAGGCTAGATGCAGGAAGATTGTTCCCGATGTTGGGGAAGTCCAGGACAAGGGGTCACAGCTTAAGGATGAGGGGGAAATCCTTTAAGACCGAGATGAGGAAAAACTTTTTCACACAGAGAGTGGTGAATCTCTGGAACTCTCTGCCACAGAGGGTAGTTGAGGCCAGTTCATTGGCTATATTTAAGAGGGAGTTAGATGTGGCCCTTGTGGCTAAAGGGATCAGGGGGTATGGAGAGAAGGCAGGTACGGGATACTGAGTTGGATGATCAGCCATGATCATATTGAATGGCGGTGCTGGCTCGAAGGGCCGAATGGCCTACTCCTGCACCTATTTTCTATGTTTCTATGTTTCTATGAAAGCATCCAGAGAACCTGCCTCCACCGCCCTCTGAGGCAGAGAATTCCACAGACTCACCACTCTCTGTGAGAAAAAGTGTTTCCTCGTCTCCGTTCTAAATGGCTTACTCCTTATCTTTAAACTGTGGCCCCTGGTTCTGGACTCCCCCAACATCGGGAACATGTTTCCTGCCTCTGGCGTGTCCAAGCTCTTAACAATGTTATATGTTTCAATGAGATTCCATCTCATCCTTCTATACTCCAGAGTGTACAAGCCCAGCTGCTCCATTCTCTCAGCAAATGACAGTCCCGCCATCCCGGGAATTAACCTTGTAAACCTACACTGCACTCCCTCAATAGCAAGAATGTCCTTCCTCAAATTAGGGGACCAAAACTGCACACAATACTCCAGGTGTGGTCTCACTAGGGCTCTGTACAACTGCAGAAGATTATGTGAAGTGAGGTACAATGAAAAGCATTTAACTGTGTGCTATCCAATCCAATCATACGAAACATGAATGCAATTAAGCCAAACTCAAAAGGTAGAGCGAAGAGAAAAATCCCAGAGTGCAGAATATTGCAGCATTGCAGGATAGCAGTTTCAGAGAACATTTCCAATGTCCACCATGTAGGTTGGAAATTGGGGATTGTACCCGAGCTTATGGAAAGATCATTAGAAATCTGAAAATTGAGGGGGAGAAGTTTGATTTGATTTTGATTCAATTTATTGTCATTGCACTTTTCAGTGCAACGAAATGGTTTAGCCTGCCGTCATAACTTAGAGATTAGAGATTCCTTTATTTGTCATTCAGACCTTTCGGTCTGAACGAAATTTCGTTGCCTGCAGTCATACATATAATAATAAATAACAAAACACACAATAAACACAAATTAACATCCACCACAGTGAGTTCACCAGGCACCTCCTCACTGTGATGGAGGCAAAAGTCTTAAAGTCTCTGTCTCTTCCCTCCTTGTTCTCCCTCTGCGCTGAGGTGATCCAGGCTTCTGATGTTGTGACCCCACCGGGTGATGGTAAGTAAGGCAGTCCCGCGGCTGAATCCGTGCTCCGTCCGCGACGGGCCGGGTTGGCCGAGGCTGCCGAAGCTGCCGCCCTCCAGTCCAGCGGACGCAGCTGTAGTTGCGGGAGCCCCAGAAAAACAGGTCACCAACCTGTGACCTGCGCGCTCCCGAAGATGTCGTCCACTGGGCCAGCCGCGGCCGAGCCTCCGGACTCAGGTAGCCACCAGCGTCCTCGGTCGCCACCGCCGGAACGCCACCGCAGCCCCGAAGTTGGCCAGCCCCGCGCTGGTAAGTCCTGGCTCTGCCTCCGGAGCCTCGAGGTCGGTCGGTCGCTCGCAGTTGGAGTTGGAGGCCGGCAGCTCCGCCATTAGGCCTCAGCGCAGACGGAGGCAGAGAAGGGGGATACGACAAGAAAAAGTCGCATTCCCCCGAAGGAAGAGACAAAAGTCATGTTTCACCCCCCCCCCCCTCCCCACACATACACAACCCAATAAACTAAAATTTAACTAAAACAGGACAAGAGAAAACAACAAAAAAAGTAAAAATATACGGACTGCAGGCGAGCCGCTGCTGTACGACAGCGCCGCCACTTCCGGTCACATAGAATAAATAACAAAAACACACACTCAACACAGTTTAACATCCACCACAGGCACCTCCTCACTGTGATGGAAGGCAAAAAGTCCCAAAGTCCATGTCTCTTCCCTCCTTGCTCTCCCTCTGCGCTGAGGTGATCCAGGCCTCCGATGTTGTGACCCCGCCGGGTGATGGTAAGTAAGTCCCGCGGCTGAATCCGAACGGGCCGGTTCAAACTCCGCGGCCCAGGGCGGTCGAAGCTGCCGAAGCTGCCGCCCTCCAGTCCAGCGGACGCAGCTGTTGTTGCGGGAGCTCCGGAAAAACAGGTCACCAACCTGTGACCTGTGAGCTCCCGACGATGTCGTCCACTGGCCCTCGCCGAGCCTCCAAGGCTCCGAAGTCGGGTTGCAACGCCACCACAGCCCCGAAGTCGGCCAGCCCCGCGCTGGCAAGTCCCGGCTGGCTCTGCCTCCCGAGCCCCGAGGTCGGTCCCAGATGGAGGCCACCAGCTCCGTGATAGGCCTCAGCGGAGACGGAGACGGGGGATACGGCAAGAAAGGTCGCATCCCCCCGAAGGAAGAGCCAAAAACTTGCTTCTCCCCCCCACACATACACAACTAAAATAAACCAAAAGAAACCGCAACAACGGGACAAAAGAAAACAAAAAAAGAAAAGACAAACGGACTGCAGGCGAGCCGCAGCTGCAAGGCAGCGCCGCCACTTCCGGAGGAAGTTATTCCTGAGTCTAATGGTAGGCACTTCCAAATTTCTGTATCTTATGCCCAAGAGAGCAGGGAGAAGAAAGAATGACCAGGGTGGGAACAGTACTTCATCACGTTGGTTGCTTTCCTGAGGCAGCATGAAGTTTAGATGGAATCAGTGGTGGCGAGTCAGGTTTGTGTGATGGAGTGGGCTATACCCAAACTCTCTCCAATTTCTTGCGCAGAGCTGTTCCCAAACCAAGGCGTGATGCAACCAATTAGCCTGCTTTCTGCGGTACATCTATAGAAGTTTCTAAGAGTTGTTGGAGACATGACACATTTGCTGATCTGTTGAAGTAGAGGCTTTGTACTTCTCCGGCTGCAGCTTCAATGTGGTTGGTCCACAACATATCATTAGTAGTATTCATGCCAAGGAACTTGAAGCTCTCAATCATTTCCTGTTTGCTACCATTGATGCTGATTGGAGCATGTACTCCATCATGCTTCCTTATCAAACAAATATTTTCTTGAGAGACTCTAGTTGCTAGTGCAGTGACTGTAACATCAACATGTTGACGTGCAGGGCAATGCAAGGCCACAGCAAGCATGGAAGTTGAAGGGGAAAGTTTCACTTTCTCACAAGGTGCTCTGTGCTCTGAAGATTGCAGCATATTTAACCTGGGTCTATTCCTGATTTGTCTACAGATTGCTGCCCAGATCTGTCGTCAAGCCGGTCTCGTAAGGAAATCAAAGGATGTTCTAGACTACAATGAAGAGAACTTTGCCATTGTGTTTGCTGCAATGGGTGTAAGTGTTCATCATGTCATCACCCTCTGTATCCGTTGTTTTCTCAATAATAGCCCGGATGGAAGGAAGTGAAGACACGCAAGATTGTGCTGGGATAGTCTGTTGCTTCCACAGGAGGAAAAGATTGCATTGAACACACTCTTAAAAAAAAAAAAAAAGTGCACCATTGGGAAAGTCTAGAGCAGGGGTGCGGAACCTTTTCATGTTGGAAGGCCGCATTAAGTTAGCTGTAATCTAATAAGGCTGCATCCAAGAAACTTCAATTAGATATAGGATTATTTTGTTGAATCTTCTTTTACTCTTTGGTATTTTAAGTACGTTCATTTTAAGATTAAAATAAAAATAATAAAAGACGAACAAAAACATATTAATTTAAAAAAAGGATTTGTTCGACAAAATTTGGATTCATTCAAAAGGCCGCACTTAATGGCCTTAAGGCCGCAGGTTCCCCACCCCTGGTCTAGAGCTTTGTTCAGTACTGTCCAAGAGACAAGAATGTTGACGATCAGTATCAAATTGTGAAATCTACCCTAATGGGCCTGTCCCACTTACGCGATTTTTTTGAAGACTTGCTGGCACCCGTCATAGTCGCAGCAGGTCTCCGAAAATGTTCAACATGTTGAAAATCCAGCGGTGACCAGAACAAGGTACGACTCTTTGGGCGACTACTCCCGACCATACAGGCTTCACCCAGCGACATGTCGCCAGGGTGTCGCCTGTATGATCATGAGTAGTCTCTCAGTCACCCAAAGAGTCGTAGCATCTTTCTGGTCGCCGCTGAATTTTCAACATGTTGAAAATTTTCGGCGACCTATGACGGATGCCGGCAGTCGCCGAAAAAGTCGCGTAAGTGGGATAGGCCCATAAGTCTTGCATCCATCGGATATTTTGGCTTGAAAGCCCAATGTTTGTTTCATCACATTAAATAAATAAATCATCTGGTTGACGAACACTTGAGATTTTTCAAAGAATATGAAATCCAGAATTGTTAGCAAAATATTACAGTTTCCTAAACTCAGAGCAGACGGTTGCTGCTATCAGTGGGCTGTGCACAATATCTTGACCCCCCCCCCCCCCACACACACGTGGATCCCAGGTCAGCCAATGAATCTAACCTGGATGGTGGAAGGAGCTACCAGCACAATCATAGATTGTGATGTACCACAACGTATTGTGTAGACTGAATATGGAATGTAATGGCACAGATAGTGTAGACAATCAGAACCTCCCATGGTGAAAATATCAATGAATGGAGGGTGTAGTATTAAGGTCAGAGGGGGGAAATTTAAAGACGTGTGGGTCCAGTTTTTTTTAATACGAGTGGTGGGTGCCTGGAATGCTCTGTCAAGGATGCTGGTGGAGGCAGATCTGATAGTGGCATTTAAGAGGCTTTTAGGTAGACATAGATATGCACGGAATGGAGGGATATGAATCACGTGCAGGCAGAGGAGATTAGTTTAACTTGGAGTCATGTTTGGCACAGACATTGTGAGCTGAAGGGCCAGTTCCTTTGCTGTGTTGTTCTATATTCTGTGTAACGTGGCGTTGTGTGATGTAAGTTTTTACCATAGTCAAGGGCCTGTCCCACTTATACAACTTTTTTGGCGACTGCAGGCACCCGTCGTAGGTCGTTACTGGTTGCCGAAAATTTTCAACATGTTGAAAATCCAGCGGCGACCAGAACAAGGTCCGAACGACTCTTTAGGCGCGTACTCACGACCATACAGGCTTCACCCCCGCGACATGTCGCCAGGGTGTCGCATGTATGGTCATGAGTAGTCTCCTAGTCAACCAAAGAGTCGTAGTGTCTTTCTGGTCCCCGCTGAATTTTCAACATGTTGAAAATTTTCGGCAACCTATGACGGGTGCCGGTAGTCGCCGAAAAAGTCGCATAAGTGGGACAGGCCCTTTAAGAAATTTGGAGAGACACTGCCGTTGAAATGTATGACTATTTTACTACTTCCAGGTAAACATGGAGACTGCCAGGTTCTTCAAGTCAGACTTTGAGGAGAACGGTTCGATGGATAATGTGTGTTTGTTTCTGAATTTGGCCAATGATCCAACGTAAGTTTTCACTGTTGCCCTATTAGAAAATAGTAAAACTGTCCAATACCATAAAGTATACATCACAACGTTGAAACTTGTTTAACAAGAGTTCTGGCGCTTACAGTGCCCTCCATAATGTTTGGGACAAAGACCCATCGTTTATTTCAAATAAACCCATCAGTTTGAGATTTGTAATAGAAAAAAATCACATGTGGTTAAAGTGCACATTGTCAGATTTTATTAAAGGGTATTTTTATACATTTTGGTTTCACCATGTAGAAATTACAGCAGTGTTTATACATAGTCCCCCCATTTCAGGGCACCATAATGTTTGGGACACATGGCTTCCCAGGCGTTTGTAATTGCTCAGGTGTGTTTAAATGCCTCCTTAATGCAGGTATAAGAGAGCTCTCAACACCTAGTCTTTCCTCTAGTCTTTCCATCACCTTTGGAAACTTTTATTGCTGTTTATCAAAATGAGGACCAAAGTTGTGCCAATGAAAGTCAAGGAAGCTATTATGAGACTGAGAAACAAGAATAAAACTGTTCGTCATCAGCCTAACCTTAGGCTTACCAAAATCAACTGTTTGGAACATCATTAAGAAGAAAGAGAGCACTGCTGAGCTTACTAATCGCAAAGGGACTGGTAGGTCAAGGAAGACCTCCACAGCTGATGACGGAAGAATTCTCTCAAGAAATACAGAGGCTGCAATACAGCAACTGGTGATGTCCATGAATTGCACACTTCAAGCAGTCATTGCATGCAAAGGATATGCAACATAATACGAAACATGACTACTTTCATTTACATGAGATTGCTGTGTCCCAAACATTATGGTGCCCTGAAATGGGGGAACTATGTATAAACACAGCTGTAATTTCTACATGGTGAAATCAAAATGTCTAAAAACGGCCTTTATTAAAATCTGACAATGTGCACTTTAACCACATGTGATTTTTTTTCTATTACAAATCTTAAATTGTGGAGTGCAGAGGCAAATAAATAAATGATGGGTCTTTGTCCCAAACGTTATGGAGGGCACTGTAAATGAGCTGACCCTTTTGTAGAGAGTTCAAGTTTACCCTATTTCAGTATATAGAGGTTGAAGCTGAAAATGTGATATATTATGATGTGCTTATAAAAATTCTAGATTACATGTGCTCAGTTTATTTTGTTGAAGAAGTGATTTAATTGATATTTTGAAGATGGGGAGGAAATTTTGCTATCCAGAGGCATGTTGCGATTAGAAAGTTAAACTGATTATCAATTGTCTTCTAATTTCAAGTAACCCTTTCTTTCCCTCTCTCTCCATCCCTCCCCCTTCCCAGTTCTCCGACCAGTCATACTGTCTCCGACTACATTTTATCTCTGTTTTCTTTGATATTATCTTCTCCCAGCTAACATTGATCTATTCCATATTTTCCTTGATCTGCATTCCCTTTGTCTTGTTTTCACACCCTTACACATCCTTATCTATGTATCACCCTCTCCTCTGACATCAGTCTGAAGAAGGGTCTCAAACCAAAACGTCACCCATTCCTTCTCTTCAGAGATTGCCTGTCCCGCTGAGCTACTCCAGCATTTTGTGTCTTATCTATCGATGGTCGGATGTTTCTTGCTGAAAGAAAAGCTCACAAGAAATTGAATGGGTTTATTGCTCAAATTGACTATTTAATTTACAAAAAACATTGATAACTGACAATTGAACTGTTAACTTATCTCCTGCAGTATTGAGCGTATCATCACTCCTCGACTTGCTCTAACAACCGCTGAGTTTCTGGCCTACCAGTGTGAGAAGCATGTGCTGGTTATTCTGACTGACATGAGCTCTTATGCAGAGGCGCTTCGAGAGGTAAATTCAGACAGACTTTAAACGTTTTTTTAAATGTTGCTCGATAACCTCATGGAATAGTCTTTATTGGTTTCTATAGTAGTTTGGGAAAGGTATATAATCTTTGTGGAGCGGAACATAACCGGCTGGGTCTGTTGCTGTTGTGATTGTCCATGTGGGTCTTGGTGTTCTAGGTCCTATCATCATCGTGTGCCTGCCTGTGGTTTCTTTTAGTTTGGGTTACATTTTGCACACCAGCTACCACATATGTTTAACAGAGGAGGTCTTGATGCAGGATTAACAAACTTATCAGGAAGGCTAGCTCCGCCCTGGGGAATCTGTTGGATTCATGGGAGGTTGGTCTTGGAGGGGAGGATGCTCCTCAAACTGCAGAGCATCCTGGACAATACAGCTCACCCCCTCCATGACACACTGGACAACCTGAGGAGCACCTTCAGCAACAGACTGGTTCCACCAAGATGCAGGACAGAACGCCACAGGAGATGCTTCTTCCCTGTGGCTATCAAACTGTGCAACTCCTCCCCCTTCCCCCAACCCCCCTCCCCAATCTTTGCACATCCCCAATCCTTTCCACTCGTCACTTTAATTTTATGCTTCATGTATTTTGTGTTTTATGAATGTTGGCAGATCAATTTCCCTCCTGGGATAAATAAAGTTCTATAGTATCGTGTCAAGGGAACCAAAATGACTGGGAGGGCAGACTCCCAAGTATTAAGACTCATTTAAAAAAAAACCTCATTGTCATAAGATCCTTGGACCTGGGTAGATCAGGCAGCATCTGGGGAAATGGACGTCTGAAGAAGGGTCCTGACATTTCAGACATCTGAAGAAAGATCCTGACCAGAAGCATCTGCTGTCCATTCCCGCCACAGATGCTGCCTAATCCACTGAGTTTCTCTAGTATCATGGGTTTTTTTGCTCAAAATTCCAACATTAGTCTTGTGTTTCCTAATCTTTGTGGACCTCAACACACGTTGGATTCCATTGCCAATAGCAGTTTCTTGAAAAGTCCAAAATGTGAAACTGCTGAATTTTGGGCAGCTTGTGCTAATGTTTGAAACTGTTTGACTCTGCAGATTAAGAATGCCCACTAAAAATTACTCCTCAGGATTGAGGAGCAAATTGAAGAAGGAAATCAGGAGGGAAATTAAAGGGGCGTGTGATAGCACTGGTAGATATGATTAAGAAGAATCGAAGGAGATATTATAGATATGTTAAGAGAAAAGGATGACTGAGGAGAGAATACCTCTGCGCACTCCGCTGAATACCTCTGCGCACTCCGCTGAACACCTCCGCTATGTCTGCCTAAACTTACCTGATCTACCGGTTGCTAAACACTAACTCCCCCTCCCATTTCCACACTGACCTTTCTTGCTCCATTGTCAGAGTGAGGCCCAGCGCAACTTGGAGCAACACTTCATATTTCGCTTGGGCAGCTTACTCCCCAGCGGTATGAATATTGACCTCTAACTTCAAGTAACCCTTGCTTTCCCTCTCTCTCCATCGCGCCCCCCTTCCCAGTTCTCCAACCATTCTGACTGTCCTTGATTACATTTTATCCCTGTTTGCTCTGTTGTTACCTTCTCCTAGCTAACGCTGATCTAATTTACATTTTCCTTGATCTCTGTCCACATTGTCTCGTTTATACACCTTACACTTCCTTATCTTTGTATCTCCTCCTCCCCTGACTCAATCTGAAGAAGGGTCTCGACCCGAAACGTCACCCATTCATTCTATCCTGAGATGCTGCCTGTCCCGCTGAGTGTCTCCAGCATTTTGTTTATATCTTCAGTTTAAACCAGCATCTGCAGTTCCTTCCTACATAGAGAATATAGCCCCTTGAGTATCAAAGTGGTCATCTATGGCTCTAGGGTGAGCTAGCTAATTGGACACATTGTGAAGCGGCTTAATGTTAGAAAGCAGAGGGTGATGGAAGAAGTTTGTTTTTGGGGCTGGAAGCCTGTGCCTAGTGGTGTGATGCGCTTTTTGCTGTTTGTGATTTATATTATTAATTTGAATGAGAAATTTGAAGGCGTGATTAATAAGTTTGCAGATGACACTAAAAACGTGGTATCATAAATAGTGAAGATGATTATCAGGCCGTATGGTAGGCTCGTGATCAGCTGGACAAGTGGGCTGAGGAATGGCAAATGGAGTTTACATCAGATAAGTGTGAAGTGGAAAGTCAAACTAGGGCAGGAGCTTCATAGTGAATGGCAGAGCCCTGCAGAATGTTGTAGAGTAGACAGGTCTTGGAGTACAAGCACATAGTTCCCTAAAAGTCACGTCACAGGTAGATGGGCTGATGAAGAAGGCTTTTAGCATGCTGTCCTTCAACTGTCAGGGATTTGAGTACAGCGGTTATATTACAGTTAAATAAGATATTTCCAAGACTTGGGGGCCGGAGTTATAGGAAAAGGTTGGACAGACTAGGACTTTATTCCTTGGGGCACAGGAGCCTGTGGGGTGATCTTATAGAGGTGTATGAAATCATGAGGAGCATGGATCGGTTGAATGCACTGAATCTTTTTCCCACGGTAGGGGAATCAAGAACTCAAAGGCATAGATTTAAGGTGAGTGGGATAAGATATAATAAAAAACCTGGGGGGCAATTTTTCCACACAGTGGATGCTGTGTATATGGGATGAGCTGCCAGAAATAGTAGTTGAGTTGGGTACAATAACAGCATTTAAAACCGATTTGGACAGGTACATGGATAGGAAAAGTTGAGAGGGATTTGTCCAAATGTAGACAAATGGGATTATTTTAGATGAAGTATTTTGGTCGGCATGGGTGAGTTGTGAAGGGTCCATTTCCTTGCTGTATCACTCTGACCTCTATTGACTTTTAACTTTGAAGATTGGGTTTAGAATATTGTTAAAGCATATTGTTAAAGGATGTTGTTATTGTTTGAATCTATTGGGGGCAGACATGTGCACTGTCAGATCTACAATGGCTCTTTTACAGTTCAATCTGTATCTAGATGTTTAATTTGGCCTCCAAATTTTATTGGGTTCCATTTTGATAGCTACTAGTGAATTGCTGTAGCTAATATCAACCTAATGTGTTTTTATATAGATTTAGTATCCATATTTGGCCTTTATATACACCTTTCCTATATTTTCAAAGCCATTTTCCAGGACTAAGATGACCATTTGGAAATACTAGGTAGACAACAATGCTGGAGAAACTCAGCGGGTGAGGCAGCATCTATGGAGCAAAGCAAATAGGCGACATCAGACTGAAGAAGGGTCTCGACTTGAAACGTTGCCTATTTCCTTCGCTCCATAGATGCTGCCTCACCCGCTGAATTTCTCCAGCATTTTTGTCTACCTTCGATTTTTCCAGCATCTGCAGTTCTTTCTTAAACATTTGGAAATGCTATATTTGTTTTTAATCAGTGAAATGAATGAATGTATAAAATGAATAGACCTATGGTGTTATTTTTGTTGTGCTTAGCGTACTAAGGTGATATAGTACTCCAGTCCTGGAATGAACTGAGCTGACAAGCTCTTTAATACTGCTATACTTCTGTCTGGTTGGTCATGCCTAAAATATATGAACCCGTTGTTTAATGCCGGCAGGTTTCAGCAGCTCGAGAGGAAGTGCCTGGCCGTCGTGGTTTCCCCGGTTACATGTACACTGATCTGGCCACCATTTACGAGAGAGCTGGGCGTGTAGAGGGCAGGAATGGTTCCATCACACAGATCCCCATCCTGACCATGCCTAATGATGGTAAGCATTATCAGTGAAGATGTCTGCTGTTGCTATCACTTAGATAGACACAGAAAGCTGGAGTAACTCAGCGGGGCAGGCAGCATCTCTGGAGAGAAGGAATGGGTGACGTTTCAGGTCGAGACCCTTCTTGTCATGTGTCAAACTCTAATAACCGAGTGGATTTCTGAAAGGTGGTAAGTTATATTGAAAGGAAACATACAAAACTGATTAAGGAAAATTGTTAACTTTGTGGAGTGAATTGGATGAAACTGTTTCACCCACAGTTTCATCAAATTGTGGAATAAGTGAGAAAGAAGGAAAGGCATTTACTTTATTGATTTCTGTAACTCCAACCAATTATATCAGAAATTGTATAATAGTCTTTTCTCATACAATTATCTCACTCTATCGTATGTAATCTATCTTTGATGTTAAATCATTGCAATACTTGGTCCTTGGAAAAGTTTCTATTAGTTTACAATATTAGTGCATCTTGTCCCCAAAGGTTGTTTCCTAGGATGGCACAGTGGAGCAGCTGGTAGAGCTGCTACCTCACAGAGCCAGAGACCTGGGTTCGATCCTGACGTCTGGTGCTGCCTGTTTTCGTCCCACATTCCAAAGGCCTGCCGGTTTGTAGGTTAACCTGCCCCTAATGTGTAGGGAGTGGATGTGAAAGTGGGACAATGAAGAACTTGTGCGACTGGGTGACTGATGGTTAACTTGGACTCCATGAGCCAACGGACCTGTTTTCACGCTGTAACACTAAACTAAACTAAAGTACGAATCCCCTGTAATTCAAAGTATGGGAACTTAAGCATGTAATAGGTGGAGCGATATTTCTGAATTTAATCTTTTTATTTGAATTTCACGGCAATTTACATACATACAATAATAACAGACAGTAATAATCAAGGCATAATTGTACAACAGTATGTAAGCGATCCTCAAAACCCTTACCCTTACCCACCTTCAACCCACCCAAGTCAGGTCGGAGCCAAACGGGGACAAGCAACACTCACATACGTACACATCCACACACAAATGGTAGAATAGACGAAACAAAATGTGCTATATAAAAATAAAAATAGAAAAAAAAATGGAAAAAATATATATATATACATATATAGCTAAATAAACAATTGTAGGGAGGGGGGGATTAAGGGGAAAGCAGCTCCTGTAGAACAAAACGATGATGGAGAACACTCAGTCCTCTTCCGAGTCCGGGGACAAGGTAAGAGAGTTAACCAGTTCAAAGAAAGGGTTCCATGTATCTAGGAATGTCTTGGTAGAGCCTTTGAGAGAGAACCTAAGTTTTTCAAGTTTCAGATTGTAAAGCACCTACTTAATCCAACGGGCGTGTGTCGGGGGACAGGTGAGCCTCCAACTAAGCAAGATCAGTCTCCGGGCTAACAAGGTTGTAAAAGCTAGGACCCGTTTCACCGCAACAGAGAGGTTGGTATTTGGAGGGGTACCGAAAATGGCTGACATTGGATTTGGAAGAATAGTCTGGTCGTAAGCTCTGCTTATCAATTCAAAAGCACTCCGGTGGAGCGATATTTCTAGTTATAGCTATTACTTTCATGTTAGGTGAAGACAAAATTGGGACATTTGCTGCATAGTAAGTGCTGGGCCAAGGTCAAAGTCTCAAGGTCGGGCCTCGTCGCCAAGAACAAAGGGGGATCCGATGTTGGGGTGGGCTGCCGAGAACAAAGGAGACCTGGCGTGGGGGGGGGGGAACGAAGAACGGATGAGTACATTTTGTAACTATGTTCCTGCCTTTGTGACGACGTGTACTTTATGTGCAAAATCAAAGAATTTCACTGTAGCTAGGTGCTTCTTATCCAGTCCACACACAAGATTAGAAGTTGTTCAGCTAGAGCTGAACACACTTCTCGGCATTGGTATACAATGGTGTCTGGCTTGCGCTTCTTGTGCATGGTGGTGGAAAGATTGGTGGAAACAGGACCGCAACGTGAAAGCTCTTTCCTTGACCCCACAAATATGGTATCATCATCCCAGAGGTTATGTTAATTAATTGCTTGTTCAACACTCTGTAAACGGCTACTGCAAGCTCGATCGGCCCAGCAGGCTAAGACCAGGCAAACTATCTAAACGTAAATCTAATTGGATCCAGCTGTTCACTTCCAATAATGAAGGATTTATGCTGTCCCATGCTCTGATCAATCTAACATTGTGTGCGGCTGGGGGTGATGGTTTGCAATGATCTTCTGCTGTTTTATAGATATAACTCACCCCATCCCTGATCTAACTGGCTACATCACTGAAGGACAGATCTATGTAGACCGCCAGCTGCACAACAGACAAGTGAGTCTTTGCAACTCTTCTGTTTGGAGTCACGAGCACCCCAATCACACCATTAACTCTGTAAACAAAATGTTATGAGTGCCAATGTTCCCTTACTAAGGCTCCACGTTCTGTGACAAAAAGTAATGGTATTAATTTAGATTGTAATATTTGATGAAGTAAATGCGAACAGCAATTTATGAAACTTCAACTTGTAACTCCTCTACATTTGCCACTCGTACATTATCTATGTTCTCGCCCTCTAATTGCTCCCATTCACTCAGTGACCAGGTAACTTTGTTTTCATCTTATCCCCACCATCACTCTAGTTTTTGATCCTATCAGTGACATCCTACTGTCCTTGCAGCTCAACCAGCTTCTTTTCTCTCCTTACCAATACTGATAAAGGGTCTTCAACCTGAAACAGTAAAGGGGCTGTCCCACTTACCCGATTTTTTTCGGCGAGAAAAAGGTATGACTCTTTCGGCGACTACTCATGACCATACAGGATGACGGCTGTATGGTCGTGAGTAGTCGCCCATAGTCGTTGCTTGTTCTGGTCGCAGCTGGATTTTCAACATTTTGAAAATTTTCGGCGACCTGCTGTGACTATGACGGGTGCCGGCAAGTTGCCGAAAATATCGCGTAAGTGGGACAGGCCCTTAACTGTGTCTCTTCACATACATACAGCCTGATGTGCGTATTTTCAACATTTCGATTTAACATTTTTAGATCTCCAACATCTCTTTATTTGGTTTGAGAAGGTTTGTAGGTTTTATTTCAAGGAAGTGTTCAAGAAGGAACTGCAGATGCTGGAAAATCGCAGGTAGACAAAATTGCTGGAGAAACTCAGCGGGTGCGGCAGCATCTATGGAGCGGAGGAAATAATAATAATAATAATAATGGATGGGATTTATATAGCGCCTTTCTAATACTCAAGGCGCTTTACATCGCATTATTCATTCACTCCTCAGTCACACTCGGTGGTGGTGAGCTACTTCTGTAGCCACAGCTGCCCTGGGGCAGACTGACGGAAGCGTGGCTGCTAATCTGCGCCTATGGCCCCTCCGACCACCACCAATCACTCACACACATTCACACGCAGGCAAAGGTGGGTGAAGTGTCTTGCCCAAGGACACAACGACAGTATGCACTCCAAGCGGGATTCGAACCGGCTACCTTCCGGTTGCCAGTCGAACACTTAGCCCATTGCGCCATCTGTCGTCCCGTGAAATAGGCAACGTTTCGGGCCGAAACCCTTCCCTTCTTGGTTTGAGTACTTTTGTATTTATGATTTTGCTTTTGTTTTCTGCTGCTCCATAGATCTATCCACCAATTAATGTGCTTCCTTCACTGTCGAGGTTGATGAAGTCTGCAATCGGAGAGGGAATGACACGGAAGGATCATGCGGATGTTTCCAACCAGCTGGTGAGGAACAACTGCCATTTAGAGTCATAGAGTGATACAGTGTGGAAACAGGCCCTTCGGCCCAACTTGCCCACACCGGTCAACATGTCCCAACTACACTAGTCCCACCTGCCAGCATTTGGTCCATATCCCTCCAAACATGTCTAACTGTTTCTTAAGTGAAGGGATAGTCCCTGCCTCAACTATCTCCTCTGACAGCTTGTTCCATACATCAACCACTCTTTGTGTGAAAAAGTTACCCCTCAGATTCCCATTAAATCTTTTTCCCTTCACCTTAAACCTACGTCCTCTGGTCCTCGATTCACCTTCTCTGGGCAAGAGACTGTGCATCTATTCCTCTCATGATCTTATACACCTCTATAATATCACCCCTCATCCTCCTGCGCTCCAAGGAATAGAGTCCCAGCCTACTCAACCTATGCCTACAGCTCAGAACCTCTAGTCCTGGCAACATCCTCGTAAATATTCCCTGTATCCTTTCCAGCTTGACAACATCTTTCCTATAACACGGTGCCCAGAACTGAACCCTTTGAGCTTGTTGTGCCATGTAATTACATTATAGCTGATCTCACCTATTTGATTCACTCGGTTTTAGTATTCGCAGAGTCACACCGCACAGAAACAGCCCATGCCAACCTGCCCATGCCAACCAAGATGCCTTATTTATACTTGTCCCACCAGCCTTTGTTCGGCCCATGTCCCTTTAAACCTTTCCTATCCATGTACCTGCCTAAAACAGATGCATTCCATCACTCTTTTTACTCTAGCCTAACAATGAAAGTCAGTTTTTCAAACTTGAATTGACCTGGTCTCAGACTGTGAGGAGAATGTCCTGGTTACAATAATCCTTTGTGTGACCAAGTCGTTCCTAACAGCATAGCTCCCATACATTGCTTGAACCTGAAGTGAAGTAGGGTACCTGGGAACATATTCTTCAGATCCATTAATCTACAACAGTTGCATTCATATTTTCTCTCTAACTACAATCGTAGTTCAGCAATCATAATTATTTCTAATAGCTACATGATTGTTGATTGTGCTAGTGTTTATTTTAATAAAAAAACAAATGTTTTTGCCAAGTAAAGTTTATGCAGCAGTGTTTTTTCTCTCTGCAGTATGCGTGCTATGCCATTGGTAAGGATGTCCAGGCCATGAAAGCCGTGGTTGGAGAGGAAGCTCTTACTCCTGATGACCTGCTGTTTCTGGAATTCCTACAGAAATTTGAGAAGAACTTTATTGCTCAGGGTAATGTTTCATTCTACACCAGAGTTAGGCAATGCTCCAGGTTTATTTGTGCCACATCAAGGTTCTATCAGCACATCGTCCTTCGATAGTCTTAAACAATTGTTCCATTGTCCTCCTTAAAAAGAGTGGTCTAAAATGACAACTTTAAACTTCCAATGAGGTTGTGCATGAGTCAGTCCATGAAATTAGTATTTAAATCACCTGCCTCAGTTGAAGAACCAGATGCGCAAAAACAACGTTCTGGATGAACCCAGTAGGTCAGGCAGCATCTGTGCAGGCCCAAAAAAGTTTGAATGAATTTCGACCAGAGTTGGAAATATTTTCATATGTTAAAAAAAAATGATTTTCATTAATTTATGTATGAATTTCTTAAGTATAAATTTATTTAGTTACATGTATTGTTGACATGGCTGATGACATTTTGGGTTGGGACCCTTCTTCAGACTGATGGAGTAGAGGGGAGAAAGCTGGTGAAGGGAGGTGAGGGGAAGTGGTGGGGCAGGAACTTGCACGTGATGTGGATTCAGGTTAGGAGTGTGCTTGGCAGATGGGTTGCGATAGAATCCAAGGCTGGAGGTGAAGTGGGGTCAAAAGGTTTCAGGTGTTGCTTCTGATAAGGAAGGAAGATGGGGGGTGACATGTCGAACCCGAGGGAGGGATGATGGGTGGAAGGGAACAGGTAGAGGGGTAGTGAGAAATAGGACAATTAGGTCTTGGAATAGAGAGGAATGAGAAATGGATGGAGGAGGGGTAAAGAACGGTGGCGCAGGGAGTGGGGGGAAAAAAGCTGTGTGTGGGGAGGTTTGGAGAATTCATTGCCGTTGGATTGTAAATTACCCAAATGAAACGCGTGACACTTCTTCCAGTTTGCATGTGACCTCAGTGCAGTGGGAAGGGGAGTTAAAATAATTAGCAGCCAGGAGCTCCAGTCAGCCTTGGCAGACAGAGTGCAACTATTTGGTGGCATGGTCAGCTCAGGTTGGGGGAGTGGGCAGATGCTTGGCAGATTAAGTTTAATGCGGATAAATGTAAGGTTATCCACTTTGGTAGCAAAAACAGAAAGGCAGATTACTATCTAAATGGCGTCAAGTTGGGAAATGGGGAAGTACAACGGGATCTGGGGGTCCTTGTTCATCAGTCTATGGAAGTAAGCATGCATGTACAGCAGGCAGTGAAGAAAGCGAATGGCATGTTGGCCTTGATAACAAGAGGAATCGAATATAGGAGCAAAGAGGTTCTTCTGCAGTTGTACAGAGCCCCAGTGAGTCCACACCCGGAGTATTGTGTGCAGTTTTGGTCCCATAATTTGAGGAAGGACATCCGTGCTATTGAGGGAGTGCAGCATAGGTTTACAAGGTTAATTCCCGGGATGGCAGGACTGTCATATGCTGAGAGAATGGAGCAGCTGAGCTTGTACACTCTGGAGTTTAGAAGGATGAGAGGGAATCTCATTGAAACATATAAGATTGTTAAGGGTTTGGACACGCTAGAGGCAGGAAACATGTTCCCGATGTTGGGGGAGTCCTGAACCAGGAGCCACAGTTTAAGAATAAGGAGTAAGCCATTTAGAACGGAGACGAGGAAACACTTTTTCTCACAGAGAGTAGTGAGTCTGTGGAATTCTCTGCCTCAGAGGGCGGTGGAGGCAGGTTCTCTGGATGCTTTCAAGAGAGAGCTAGATAGGGCTCTTAAAAATAGCGGAGTCAAGGGATATGGGGAGAAGGCAGGAACATGGTACTGATTGGGGATGATCAGCCATGATCACATTGAATTGCTGGCTCGAAGGCCTACTCCTACACCTATTGTCTGTGGATGATGGGGTCCCTGAATGGAGGCGAGGGAACATTAGAGGCCAGACAGGTGTTGGATCTCTTGTGGATGCAGGAAAGAGCCTGATGAGGGGGGCAGTTGTGTGGGCAGGGATGAATGGACTAAGGGGAATTTCAAAGAGCTCTGCGGAAAGAGTTGGTGAATGGGAAGATGTGTTTGGATTGTGCTGAAGATGGTGAAAATGTCACACAATGAGGTGTTGGATGTGGAGTCTGGAGGGGTGAAAGGTGAGCATCAGGGGAATTCTATGTATGCGGGGGGGGGGGGAGGAGGGAACACGAGCAGAACTGGGGTCAAAGAGGAGACATGGGTGAAGGCAACACCTTTAACTCTGATGACGGAAGGCATCTCAGATATCCTGGAGTGGAAAATCTCATCTTGGGAGGAGATGCAGCAGAGACAGAGTAACAGCGGGAAAGGGATGGTGTCCTGGCAAAGCGCAGGTTGGGAGGAGGTAAAGTCAAGGTGTCTGTGGATTTGCAGTAGATATCAGTTTGTCACCTGAAATGAGGACAGAGATTAGAAAAAGGAGAGATGTCAGAGCTAGTCCACGAGAATTTGAGAGCATGGTGGGAAAGTTAATTAAATCAAATATTTCTTGTGTTGGTGTAGCACGGTGTCGTGATGTAGCTGTCAACATTGTGGCGAAAGAGTTGGGGATTGGTGCCAGGGTATGTTTGGAACAAAGTGTTTGGGTACAAGGATGGGAAAGGTTTAGCGGGATCTGGGCCAAACGCAGGTAGAATAGTGCAGATGGGGTATCTTGGCTGGCATGGGCAAGTTGGGCCGTAGGACCTGTCTCCATGCAGTATGACTCAATGAGATGTGATTTTATAGTACTTGGGGATTTCAGATCCCAAATGTAAACTGGGATTGCCTCAGCATAAACGCTGAGAGGACAGAATTTCTGGGGTGTGTCCAAGAGGGCCTTTTGACACAGTAAGTAAATAGACCTATGAGAGAGGGAACATGACTGGATCTTATCTTCCGGAACATAGCCAGTCAGTGGTATTTTGGAAGTAGTGACTCTAACTCCATATACTTCAAAATGGAAATGGATAGGAATCAAGGTCTTTAATTAGGAGAAGGCCAATTTCATTATAATGTCAGAGCCTGGTAAGGGTAGACTGTGAGCATCTACTAGTGGATGAGTCTACATCTGCAACATATAAAAGTATAAAAGGTGAAGGGAACTAACAACCGAGAGATTTAAAAAATGTCGATACATGATATACATATATGATGATACAAATGAATATTAGCAATGGAGAAGGGTTACGAAATATCACTGGCAGGTAGTATTAAGGTAAATCTGAAGGCATTCTATAAGTATGTAATGGACAAAGTAATAACCAGAGAAAGAGTAGGGCCCATTAGGGACAATAAGAGTAACCTGTGCATGGAGCCAGAAGGCGTAGGTTGGTAAGGTCTTAAATGAATACCTTATGTTAGTTTAGATACAGCATGGATCCAGACCCTTTGGCCCACAGAGTCCACGAGACCATCGATCAACTGTTCACATTAGTTCTATGTTATCCCATTTTCTCATCCACTCTCTACACACTAAGGGTAATCTATTGCAGTCAGTTAACCGGCAAAAAATAGATTTTCTAGTTGGTGAACTCAGCCAGTGTTCAAGTCTCCGTAAATAATGAGGAGATATTTGATGCATGGACGAATTGGGGTAATTCCCCAGGTTTAGTTTAGTTTAGAGATACAGCGCGGAAACAGGCCCTTCGGCTCATCGGGCCCGTGCCGACCAGCGATCCCCACACATCAACACTATCCCACAACCACTGGGGACAATTTTTACATTTACCAAGCCAATTATCCTACAAACCTGAATGTCTTTGGTGTGTGGGAGGAAACCGAAGATCTCGGTGAAAATCCACGCAGGTCAGGGGGAAGACGTACAAACTCCGTACAGGTAACATCCGTAGTCAGGATCGAACCCGGGTCTCCAGCGCTGCATTCGCTGTAAGGCTGCACCACCACATTATCCCGAAGGGATTTATCCCACACTGCTATGGAAAAGTGAGCGAAGAGGTTGATGGGGCTCTGGCTTAGAGTTTTACTTCTTTGTTGTCCATTAGCGAGGTACCAGATGACTACAGGTCGGCAAGTGTCATCGTCCTTTTCATAAAGGGCAGTGGGCTGCATGAACTTCACCGAGGCCTTCGTCAATGTGCCATCTGGGAGGCTGGGAAAGTTGGCAACTTTGATCCAAACTTAGCTTGGAAATAGGAGATCAAAGATGATGGGATAGAGTTATTTTTATGATTGGATGGTTTGGTTTTCTTGTCTATCTTCGGTTTAAACCAGCATCTGCCATTCCTTCCTATACACGAGGGACTAGAGAGGCTGGGTCTGTTTACCGTGGAGTGAAATAGGTTAAGTGAGGTGTAATTGATGTTTATAAAATTGATGCATATAGATAGGGTGGACTAGGAATATTTTTCACTTAACAGAGGTGAATATAACTAGAAGACATGGATTTAGAGTAAGGGGTAAGAGATTGCAAGGGATCTAAGCAGGGTCTTTGTCACCCAGAGAGTGTACTCGTGGAGAGGGTGGTGAAAGCAGAGTCACTAACAGCATTTGAGAGAGAAGCACTTGAATCACCTCAGCATTGAAGGCTACAACTCAAGCATTGAAAGATGGCATTGGTGCCTGATGACGGTTGTGGACATGGCGGGCCGAATGGCGCGTTTCCATGCTGTATGACTGAAAGCAGAAAACACCCACGTGGTCACAGCAGGCAAAATATACAAATTTGCTGCAGCCAGCACACAAAGCTGGGATTTAACTGGGTATCTGGTGCAGTGAGGCTCATCTATCTCCCATTTCGTCCAGCATTCACTCCACTGGACCTGCCCCCACTTTGGGTAAACAGCAGTCGTGGATATAGTGATCTATGCACTGTCATCTAGCCTCTGTTTTGGAAAAAGTGAAAGTATGTTTTATTTCATAAATTGAACAACAAATTTTAAAACTCTCAGACACTCAAGGATAGTTGGTGACATATTTGCTTTTTTTTTGTATTCTATTAACCTCATAACTTTGAAGCATGTATCTAAATGCTTGGAAAGGTTTCTGATCAAGTGTTCTTATTTTATTTCTTCAGGCGATTATGAAAACCGCACAGTGTACGAGACCTTGGATATTGGCTGGCAGTTACTGCGTATCTTCCCCAAGGAAATGCTAAAACGAATCCCACAGTCCATCGTTGCTGAGTTCTACCCGCGGGACTCTGGTGGAAAGCATTAACGCCTCACCACGTGTTAGTGTGCTCTTTATTTTGTCACATGATTTATTTATTTTCACTTGTGTTTAAACTCTTGGAAAGTTTGACAAAGTGGATATTTGTGTCAATGGTGTTTAATTTTGAGATTACCCAAGAGGACCACAATCAGAACAGTCTAGTTTAGGTCCCTGTGATATGCAATTCCCGCACAAACCCGCATTCATAAAGATTTAAGAGAAGCTATTTTGAGAGTACTTGCCATTGCCTTTGTTATATCAAATCTGTGAAGAATATTAATTTAGTTTACTCAATGTCTTGCAAGCTGTTAACAACCTAAATGATAATTCACATATGAACGCTTTATTGAATCATCCTGCAAATAGTGATCAACTAGTAAATAGGCAAGGTTATTATATCCATAACATTCTTATGACAATCTCTGCTTTCCTCTGCTTGAGCTGCTCCGTGGTCCAATTTGTACCTCTTTTTCTCGGGATGATAAGCTATATGGTAGAGATTTGAAGGGTGTTAAATGCTTACTTGGCAAGAGGCTTTTCTAATACTACTCAGTGGTGTTGGGTATAAATAGGAAATAACCCTCTTCAACATGGTGGTTTAGTTTATCTGGGGGTAAGGTGAGGCGACTCCCTCACTTTAAAGACGAGTACAGGAGGTCCTTTGTATATTAATCAAATATTCTTCATTTATAATGTCATTGACTGTGCTGTCAAGTTATGGAGTGTTCAGATGGTGCACTGTCCACCACTTTGATGACGTTGATGAAGTGTAAAATAATATTAGCTGACGGCTTTTGGTGTGCTCGCCAGACTTTGCAATTATTTTAATATCTGCTACATGTTCTTTGTACTGGGGATTGGAACTGAGTTTTCCCTTTAAAATGTTGGCTGTTTGCATATATTTGTCTCTCATTTGTGTTAATAGCATGTGTTTTCAAAATGTGACGTCATTTACAGTGTAAAGGACAGATACTTTCCAATTCCAACCGGCTGTCCAACTCTTTATCTGGATCAGGTTGCAGTTAGGTTTCTAATCAGTTGTGGGTATTTCAAGCCAATTGCGATTAGTGTCATCAGTCTCCTTAGTTTGCTGGTTGTTTGTATGGAAAATGTTTGTCTTTTACATTTCCTGCAAGGCACATTGACTACTGTCTTTATATTGCACTCATATTGCCTCAACATTGTCATGTATTGTTAGTAGTGTTCTATTAAAGCCCTTATGATTGCAGGTGGTTGTGGTGGTAGCTTTGGTCACGTCTGACTGTTTGTTGTGCACCTATTTTGATTTATCTGCTTGCATTTGCTCAATGAGATGTACAAATTGTTTAGTTGTAAGATGTTATAAGTAACATTTAAATTGTTCCATGCATTCCACAATCCCGAGTATAATCAATCGATCCGTTGGTTTAAAATTGAAATTGTCAGTAATATATTAATAAATGTTAATAGAACAATGTGTTGACTCTTAATGTACATTTTTGATTAGTTGAGGTTTGAAAGCCGAAAATTTAATTCAAAGCATCTATCCACCTTTTGGTGTTTTATTTGAGCTTTGAGGAAAATATTGCATTTTACAAAGCACAAACCATTCCACAAATGAAGTTCAATATGTTGAGGACTACTATTTTGAGAGACTACATCAAGATTTTTGTGTGTGCTAAGGCATCGGGTATTTGCGTCTGTAGAAATTGGGAGTATTATGCTCTTGCGTTTTAATCTTTATCATACGCTATATTGTAAAACAAGGTTATGTGTTCTTCTTTTATAATTGCACAATAGATCAACCTTTTGGCTTGACCATATGCCAGAGGAAAAACAAGAATAAAGTAGAAACCAGGAACTGAAGATGGCACTAGAAACAAGGAACTGAAAGAGACACAAAATGCTGGAGTCAATGGGTCAGGCAGCATTCTTGGCGAACGTGGATAGGTGACATTTTGGGTCAGGACCTTTCTTTAAAAGAAAGGAACAAAATAACAGCCACGATGAGATGAAAAGAGTGCCTTCGTAGTTTTGTAGTCATTAAGTTAGATACCAATATTATGTACAAGATTAATGAGCAGACCTATTTATATTTGCATACTACACCAGCAAAATATGGCAAATGTTTTTGCTGGAACATGTTCTCATAATGTGGAACTCTTCAATGGCTTGAAAAAATGTGTATACTTTACTAGGGAATAGTAGGTTTCATAATCTAAGATAGCTGGAGTAACTCAGAGACCCATCTTCAGACCCGAAACGTCACCCATTCCTTCTTTCCAGAGATGCTGCCTGTAGACACAAAAAGCTGGAGTAACAGCGGGTCAGGCAGCATCTCTGGAGGAAAGGAATAGGTGACGTTTTGGGTTGAGACCCTTCAGACTGAAAATCAGGGGAAAGGGACACGAGAGATATAGACGGTGATGTAACGAAATATAGAACAAATGAATGAAAGATACACAAAAGTAACAATGATAAAGGAAACGGGCCATTGTTAGCTGTGTTAAAGAAGGAACTGCAGATGCTGGAAAATCGAAGGTACACAAAAATGCTGGAGAAACTCAGTGGGTGCAGCAGCATCTATGGAGCGAAGGAAATAGGTAACGTTTCGGGCCGAAACCCTTCTTCAGACTGATAGGGGGTGGGGAGAAGAAAGGAAAAAGGGAAAAAGGCGGAGGAGGAGCCCGAGGGCTGGGGGAGGGGAGGAGACAACCAGATGGCTGATGAAGGGGAGGGGACAGCAAGGGCTAGCAGAATTGGGAGAATTCAATGTTCAAACCCCCAGGATGTAGACTGCCCAAGCGGAATATGAGGTGCATTTCCTCCAATGTACGGTGTTGCTCGCTGTGGCCATGGAGGAGACCCAGGACAGAGAGGTCAGATACGGAATGGGAGGGGGAGTTGAAGTGCTGAGCCACCGGGAGTTCAGGTTGGTTATTGCGGAGGTGTTCGGCGAAACGATCGCCAAGCCTCCGCTTGGTCTCACCGATGTAGATCAGCTGGCATCTAGAGCAGCGAATGCAATAGATGAGGTTGGAGGAGATGCAGGTGAACCTCTGTCGCACCTGGAACGACTGCTTGAGTCCTTGAATGGAGTGGAGGGGGGAGGTGAAGGGACAAGTGTTGCATCTCTTGCGGTTGCAAGGGAAAGTACCAGGGGAGGGGGTGGTATGGGAGGGAAGGGAAGAGTTGACAAGGGAGTTACGGAGGGAGCGGTCTTTGCGGAAGGCAGACATGGGGGGAGATGGGAAGATGTGGCGAGTGGTGGGGTCACGTTGGAGGTGGCGAAACTGACGGAGGATCACTTGTTGTATGTGACGGCTGGTGGGGTGAAAGGTGAGGACTAGGGGGACTCTGCCCTTGTTGTGAGTGGGGGGATGGGGAGAGAGAGCAGTGTTGCGGGGTATGGCAGAGACCCTGGTGCGAGCCTCATCTATGGTGGAGGAGGGGAACCCCCGTTCCCTGAAGAATGAGGACATTTCAGATGCCCTGGTGTGGAACGCCTCATCCTGGGAGCAGATGCGGCGTAGACGGAGGAATTGGGAGTGGGGGATGGAGTCCTTACAGGAAGCAGGGTGGGAAGAAGTGTAGTCCAGTTAGCCATGGGAGTCGGTAGGTTTGTAGTGGATGTCGGTAAGGAGTCTATCACCTGCGATGGAGATAGTGAGGTCAAGGAATGGTAGGGAAGTGTCGGAAATGGTCCAGGTGTATTTGAGTGCCGGATGGAAGTTGGTGGTGAAGCGGATGAAGTCAGTCAGTTGTGTGTGGGTGCAGGATGTGGCACCAAAACAATCATCGATGTAGCGGAGGTAGAGGTCGGGGATGGGGCCCTGGTACGCATTGAACAAGGATTGTTCTACGTACCCGACAAAGAGGCAGGCGTAGCTGGGGCCCATGCGTGTGCCCATAGCTACGCCTTGTATTTGGAGGAAATGGGAGTCAAATGAAAAGTTATTAAGTGTAAGGACCAGCTCCGCTAGGCGGAGGAGGGTGTCAGTGGCAGGGTATAGATTGCTTCTACGGTCGAGGAAAAAACGGAGGGCTTCGAGACCATCCTGGTGGGGGATGGAGGTGTACAATGACTGGACGTCCATGGTGAAGATGAGGGGGTGAGGGCCTAGAGAGTGGAATGCGCGGAGATGACGGAGAGTGTCTGAGGTGTCTTGAACATAGGTAGGGAGGGATTTAACCAAGGGGGATAGGATGGAGTCGAGGTAGGTGGAGATGAGTTCGGTGGGGCACGAACAGGCAGAGACAATGGGTCTACCGGGACAGTCAGGTTTGTGGATTTTGGGGAGACGGTAAAAGCGGGCTGTGCGGGGCTGGGGAACGATGAGGTTGAAGGCTCGGTCGGGCAGGGCGTGGGAGTGGATGAAGATGGTGATGGAGATGGTGGCCTGGTGCTCGTCAGTGGGGTCATGGTCCAGGGGTAAGTAGGAGGAGGTGTCCGAGAGTTGGCGCGTGGCCTCAGCTTTGTAGAGATCGACGCGCCAGACTACCACGGCAACTCCCTTGTCGGCGGGTTTGATAACCCAATCTAGGTTGTTGCGGAGTGAGTCGACGGCAGTGCGTTCAGGGGGGGAGAGATTGGAGTGAGACAGGGGAGTGGAGAAGTTGAGGCGGTTGATGTCACGGCGCCAGTTTTGAATAAAGAGTTCTAAAGCCTGAAGGCTACGAGGGGGGTTCCATGAGGATGGGGTGCGTTGGAGACGGGAAAAGGGGTCATCAGTGGGGAGCGAGGACTCCTTCCCATGGATGTGAGCTGTGAGGCGGAGGCGACGGTAGAAGCGTTCCAAGTCATGGAGGGCACGGAACTCATTGAGATGGGGACGGAGGGGGACAAAGGTAAGACCTCTGCTGAGGACAGACCGTTCGATGTTGGAGAGGGGGAGGTCGGGGGGGATGGTGAACACCCTGCAGGGATGGGGGTTGGGGCCAGAGGAAGGCAGGTGGGTGGAATGGGGACGAGGCGATGTGTGGTGGGGGGTGGGGGGGTGGTGGGTGGGGGAGAGAAGTGGTCCCATAGTTGGAGAGGGATGGGGAAGTATCAGTGGAACTAACACTGAGATAACCAGGACTAGGAAGACTAGCGCTAGGACCCAGTGGAGTCAAACCCCGGAGAGTGGGAGTGAGCAGCGTGGAGGCTTCAGGCCCAGTACAGAGTCCAGTTTACAGGCGAGGCGACGGCTGCGGGCTGCTGGAGGGAGGTGCAGTGGCGAGGGTCGGCAGACCCGACGGTAGGAGTCCTCGGGCAGTGGAGTCAGGGTTGGGGGGGCTGGGGGGCGTTGCAGTGGCGAGGGTCGGCGGACCCGATGGTCGGGGTCCGTGGGCAGTAGAGTCGGGGTCTACGGGCGATGCTTGGGAGGTCCCGGTAGGCGGATGGTCGGTGGGGCGGCGCGGTTCGACCAGCCCGGTGAGGCGACGGGGTGAGTAGGGTGCGGTGCGGCGGCCATGTTCGGGGAGCCCCGGTCCGGCGGCGATGCTGGATGGGCCCGGTCCGGCGCCGATGTTGGGAGGACCGGGTGCGGCTGTGATGTTCGGCGGGCCCAGTGCGACGGCGATGTCGGATGGGCCCGGTGCGGCGATGATGTTAGGAAGTCCCGGGGGGCGGCGAGGTTCGGAGGAATCGGCGAGGGGAAGGAAGTCCGAGTTACCGTAGAAGCGGCGAGGCTGGGCGTCATCGGTAGGCAGGTGAAGGTCGGCGGCAGCATCGACGTGGAGGTCGGTGAAGGCGGCGTCCTGGTGAGTACTGGAGGCGCTCCCCGTGGATAAGATGGCGTCCTGGTGAGTACTGGAGGCGCTCCCCGTGGACAAGATGGCGTCGCGGGACCGGGGCAGGCGATGCGGGCCGGAGTTGGGGCCCGGAGCCTGCGGGCGGTCGAGTCGCGGAGAGTCGGCGGCGGGAGCGGCCTGGCGGGGGGCTAATTTAAGGTCCTTGCTGGAGTTGAGGTGGGCCAGGAATCTTTTATTGAAGAGGTGGATCTTCCGGCGGATAAAGTATAGTTGAGGACCGTTGCAGGTCTGGGTGAGTGAGGCCCGAAGTTCCGGGAGAGTCAATGCGAGGTCCTGCTGGTGCCGGCGCATCGCAGTCAGAGTGGATCTCAGTGCCCGGGTGGAGAATTGTTGGGTATGCCGGTAGATAGCCAGTCGGTACCGATAGTCCGGCTGAGGTCCGAACTGGGAAGTAGGGAACTGGAGCTGGAAGCCATGAGGTATGAGATGGAGGCGCAGGCATGCCCCGAGGAAGCAGATGTGGCTGTGGTATCGAGTTTGGGTAAGGATGTGGTCGTAGAGTTGGAGGGCAGGGGGGATCACAGAGATGGGGCAGTTAGAGAGTTGGTTGTGGAACAGTCTCCGGAGAGAGGAGGAGAACTTCTTCAAAGTAGGCATACCTTGACGAGATTTCGCAGTGGAGTAGACAACGTGTTAAAGAAGGAACTGCAGATGCTGGAAAATCGAAGGTACACAAAAATGCTGGAGAAACTCAGCGGGTGCAGCAGCATCTATGGAGCGAAGGAAATAGGTAATGTTTCGGGCCGAAACCCTTCTTCAGACTGATGGGGGGTGGGGAGAAGAAAGGAAAAAGGCGGAGGAGGAGCCCGAGGGCTGGGGGAGGGGAGGAGACAACCAGATGGCTGATGAAGGGGAGGGGACAGCAAGGGCTAGCAGAATTGGGAGAATTCAATGTTCAAACCCCCAGGATGTAGACTGCCCAAGCGGAATATGAGGTGCATTTCCTCCAATGTACGGTGTTGCTCGCTGTGGCCATGGAGGAGACCCAGGACAGAGAGGTCAGATACGGAATGGGAGGGGGAGTTGAAGTGCTGAGCCACCGGGAGTTCAGATTGGTTATTAGAATGAGTTACAGACAATGAAACTCAACAAAGTAGACACACCTTGAGGAGATTTTGCAGTTGAGCAGACAAAATGTGTAGGAAAGAATGGCAGATGCTGGTTTAAATCGAAGGTAGCCACAAAATGCTGGAGTAACTCAGCGGGACAGGCAGCATTCATGGAGAGAAGGAATGGGTGATGTTTCGGGTCAAGACCCTTCAGTCTCACCAGAGATGTTGCCTGTCCTGCTGAGTTACTCCAGCATTTTGTGTCCACCATGAGACTCAACAAGATAACTTTTAAGCCAGTACAACTTGGCAGGGAGAGGGGGGGGGATGCAAGGGTTAATTGAAGTTAGAGAAATCAATTATCATACCGCTGGGTTACAAGCTGCCCAAGCAAAATATGAAATGCTATTCCTCCATTTTGCGTTTGGCCTCACTCTGACAATGGAGGAGGCCTAGGACAGAAAGGCCAGTGTGGGAATGAGAAGGGAAATTAAAGTGTTTGGCAACCAGGAGATCAGGTAGGTCCAGGTGGACTGAGCGAGGGTGTTCAGTGAAATAATTGCCCTGTCTACATTTTGTCTCTGGGTTTATCTTCTTTAGCAACAGGTTTATCTACTAGATTTTGTTTGTATCATTTTAGGCAGCCTTTAGGAGTTGAGGATGATTTGCATAGTCTAATTTGTATAGTCTGACTTTTGGACTGGAGCGAGGCCGTACACCGCCCGGCGCGGCCTCAACGGCCGTGGGACTTAACATTGCCCGCCTGGGGCTTCAACATCAGGAGAAAAATGGTGCAGGGGAGAGAAATGACTTTGCCTTCCATCACAGTGAGGAGGAGATTCACTGTGATGGATGTTTTTTTCTGTAAATTGAATTGTTTGTGTGTCGTGTAAGAATTGTTTTGTTTGTATGGCTGTGGAAACGGAGTTTCGTTTGAGCCTCTTTGAGGTTCAAATGACAAGAAATAAATCAATCAATCAATCAATCAATCAATTTTAAAATTTGGTTTTGTATGCTGGGAGCTGTTTAAAATGAGATCATTTTGAAGTAACCTAATTTATCTGTTATTTGTTTAGTTACGTAGAACATGGAATCTCAGCTCAGGAACATGCCCTTTGACACAATTTCTGTTCCAAACATGATGTCCTCTGCCATGTAATCCTTATTCCTCCATTCTCTGAATATCCATGTGCATATTTAAAAGCTTCTTAAATATCGTTATCTTATTTGCTTCCACCACCATCCTTGGCAGCATTTTCCTGGCACCCACCTCCCTCTGTGTAAAAAAAAATATTGTCTAACGCATCTCCTTTAACATTTTCTGCTCTGACCTTAACATTTAAAATGAAATTGAAATTAGTTTTTTTATTAAATTAAGTACATTGATGCTATTTCACAAAATCTGAGGAAGAATGTTTTTCACACTAGATTGATGGTTGGAGTCTGGATGCGTTGCCTGAAAAAGTGGTGGAGGCAGATGTGTAAGAAGGAACTGCAGATGCTGGTTTAAACCGAAGACAGACACAAATTGCTGGAGTAACTCAGCGGATCAAGCAGCATCTCTGGAGAAAAGGAATGGGTTTCGGGTTGAGACCCTTCTCCAGACGGGCTAACCTGTTGCGTTACTCCAGCATT
The DNA here is from genome assembly GCA_038087875.1 of Malacoraja senta. Classification (NCBI taxonomy): domain Eukaryota; kingdom Metazoa; phylum Chordata; class Chondrichthyes; order Rajiformes; family Rajidae; genus Malacoraja; species Malacoraja senta. The sequence continues at coordinate 14,243 of JAXLNO010006160.1, read as the reverse complement.
TGCCTAACCTGCTAAGTTACTCCAGCATTTTGTGTCGATCTTTGGTGGAGTCCGACATTTAAGAATCATTTAGACAAATATCTGAATCGTCACGGCATAATATGTGATGGACCTAATACGAATAATTGGGATGAGTGTGGATGAGTACAGTGGGTGGCATGGATACGCTGGGCCAAGGGCCTGTTTTTGTGATACATGTTTAAAAATGTATACGTTTGTGTGTATGTATGGGTATATATATATGTTTGTTACTCCCAAAGAAGTTATTTGATTGTCAGAAATAATCTCTTTTTTTTTCGGGCACGGAGCTGGGAATTTTTTTTTTACAAAGGCTACGGAAGTCTTTAGAATTCTAGCCACGTTAGTGTGGCTATCACTAACTACACTAATTGTAGATGTAGTTTTTTTTCTTTCACCCTATACTAACCCATTCTATCACTTTTTTCACTTTAAATATTTTTATAACTTAATGTTTGAATGGAAAAACAAGACTAATACAAGGAGATGTGTTCGGAAGAGCGATGTATATGATTTTAAATTCATCTATTTGAGGTTCAGGAGCAGGGTCAGGTTTTATGTGTTGCACCTTCTGCTCGGTTATAGACCACCTTAGAAACAATATGCAAGATGTTAATATGACAAGAGGGGGTCAGGGAATAACATTTTGTAGTTGGAATGTCAAGGGAATCAATGAACCAATTAAGAGAGGTAAAGTTTTGGCGCATCTAAATTCAATCAAAACAGATATAATATTCCTTCAAGAAACACACCTTAAAAAGGAATCTCAACATAGACTTAAAGCTAAGTGGATCGCTGAATCATATCATTCCTCTTTTTCCCATAAGTCCAGAGGAGTTGCAATATTAATTCGTAAAGGAATACCTTTTACGAATTCATCAACAATAGCGGATATTGATGGTAGATATATTATATTAGTTGGAGAGTTAAATGGAGAAAAAGTGATTCTTCTTAATGTATATGGGCCTAATTTTGATAACCCTATGTTTTTTAATAAAACATTTAATAAAATTCCTGAATTTACACAATATAAATTAATAATTGGAGGAGACTTCAATTGTACATTAGATTCATACTTAGATAGATCATCAAGGCAAAAAAAAGTAAAATCTAAATCAAGTGTATTTTTAAATTCATTTATTAATACCACTAATATTAAGGATGTCTGGAGAATAGAAAATCCAACTGGACGGGAATATTCATTTTACTCACCAGTACATAAAACATACTCAAGAATAGATTATTTTTTAGTTGACTCCACGTTTATCCCATTTACTTATAACTCAAAATACCATAATATTATAATCTCAGATCACGCACCTGTAACATTCATGATTAAATTAAATGGAATGTCCGAGAAACAAACATATTGGAGATTTAACCCACAAATTTTGAACGAAAGATCATGCCAGGAATATATTACTAAACAGATTCAAATATTTTTTGAGGTAAATGACAACCCTGACACACCTACTTCTCTTATGTGGGAAACGTTTAAAGCGTTTGTTCGAGGCGCATTAATTTCTGCTCAAGTATTTTATAATAAAGAGAACAGGATTAAACAACAAACATTGGAAAGTGAAATCAAGCAACTAGATATAGAAAATGCGAGAATGCCATCTATTTTAAAACATAATAAAATTGCTGTATTGAAATATAAATTAAACAAAATGTATTCAGAACAAGTAATAAAACTTTATCAAAAAACCAAACAATTACATTTTGAATTTGGAGACAAACCACAAAAACTATTAGCACGTCAGTTACGAAAAATGGAAGGGGAAAAAATAATTCATAAAATTAGAACAGAGACAGGAGAATTATTAAAAATGCCTAAGGATATAAATGAAAGATTTCTCCAATACTATCATAATCTTTATTCAACTAAAACTGTAGTACAACCAGAAGGAATAGCAGATTTTTTACTAAAATGTAATTTAAAAGGTTTAGATTCAAACGATAGAGAATTATTAGAAAGGGAGATTACGATAAAGGATATTGAGGAGTCTATTGGCTCTTTAAAAAATGGTAAAGCAGTAGGACCAGATGGGTTAGGCTCTGAATTTTATTTAAAAATTTATGACTCAACAGAAATCTATACTCAACAGAAACTTCCAGATACTTTAAATGAATCTATAATAACACTTATTCCTAAAGTTGATAAAGATCCGGAAGATCCGGGATCATATAGAGCAATTGCACTTTTAAATACAGATCAGAAAATATTAACTAAAATACTAGCGCATAGATTAAGTACAGTGATGAATAAATTAATACACCCTGACCAAACAGGCTTTATTCAGAAACGGTACTCATATTATAATCTAAGAAGATTATTTAATATTATTTATTCTAAGAGAATTATTAATGAAGATCTAGCAATAATCTCACTTGACGCTGAAAAAGCATTTGATCAGGTTGAATGGTCTTATTTATTTTCGGAGATGGAAAATATGCAGCTAGGGGAGAAATTCTGCACATGGATAAAACTGTTATATACAAACCCTACGGCTAGAATATTAACAAACCAAAGGTTGTCATCTAAATTCAGCCTATCTAGAGGTTGTAGACAAGGATGCCCGTTATCTCCATTATTATTTGCGCTTGCTATTGAGCCACTCGCAGAAAGAGTTAGGGGTCATCCGGAAATACATGGGTATATCACAAAGGACACAGTGAATAAAATTTCTCTATACGCAGATGATGTACTAATTTACATTACAAAACCAGAAATTAGTATTCCAAACTTATTAAAGCTAATAACCCAATTTGGTTCACTCTCAGGATACAGAATAAATTGGAATAAAAGTGAAATTATGCCAATAAGGGAACATAATAAACAGATAATACAACAATTTCCGTTTAAAATAGTAAATAAAAAATTTAAATACCTAGGTATTTATGTAACTAAGATATATACATCATTATTTAAAGCAAATTTCCCCCCATTACTGAACAAACTACATAAGAATATCCAATACTGGAAAACACTTCCTATCTCAATGGTTGGCAAAATTAATGCCATAAAAATGATTTTTTTACCGCAAATATTATACCTTTTTCAGACAATTCCGATATATTTGTCAAAAAACTTTTTTTTTAAATTGGATTCCATTGTTAATGATTTTATCTGGGATTATAAGAATCATAGGATAAACAAAAGACATTTGTGTAAATCAAAAATAAATGGAGGCTTGGTTTTACCCAACTTTGTTTTATTTTTGGGCAGTTAATATTAAAAATATGAATTTCTGGTTGGAAGAAATAGATCAACAACCAGATTGGTTAAAAATGGAAAAGGAAGATTGTTTACCCTTTGATATCGGCTCGATATTATTTGCTACGTCTAAATTAAACAAAAAAATTTATGGGGAAAACCCTATAATATTTAGTGCTATACGAATTTGGAAACAATTAAAAAAGACATTAAAATTAGATAATTTATCACTTTTTCTTCCAATTGTGAATAATCCTTTGTTTAAGCCCTCATGGTTGGAAAATATTAAAAATATGGGACAACTTTACAAGGAAGGCACTTCTCTGACATTTCAGGAGTTGCAACAGACTTATGGACTCCGAGGAAATGATTATTTCAGATATCTTCAACTCCGAGATTATGTAAAATCGAATACTCAAAATTTTCGAATTAGAAATTCAGAAATTCTTGACGAATGTTGGAATAAACATCCTAATACAGAAAATTTAATATCTTATATATATAATATCTTATTAGACAGTGACATTCCATCGACGGACTTACACAGACAAACATGGGAAAAAGAATTAAATCAAATAATAACGAAAGATACTTGGGAAGAAAGTTTACAACACATACATCAATGTTCATTAAATGCCAGACATTCTTTAATACAATTTAAAGTAATACATAGGTTACATTATTCAAAAACATAATTACATAAAATCTTTCAACATATCTCACCTATATGTGATAAATGTCAACATTTAGAAGCTACCTTATCTCATATGTTTGCAAACTGTATAAAAATTAAAAAATTCTGGGTAAATATTTTTAGTATAATATCTAAAGTGACCAGCACACAATTGGACCCGGATCCAAAATTAATAATACTCGGAACATTAGAATTAAATCAAACATTTACAACAACACAAAGAAACTTTATTGATTATAGTATAATAACAGGAAAAAAATTAATTCTAAAATTTTGGAAAGGCCCTATAACCCCCACAATCAAAATGTGGATTATAGAAATGACGGAGACCTTAAACGTGGAAAGAATCAGATTTTCCCTGTTGGACAAACAGAAATTATTCGTTGGAACATGGTCTCCCTTTATTGATTATTTAAAGGGTCAGAATGGTTCAGCACAGGAACCTGACTAACACTCGGGCTAAAGAATGGATGAAATGTTATACTCTGAAATGTACGAATATATCTCGAATGAAGTTTTTTATTTTAATAAATTTTTCCATTCTTCTTTAACTATCTTTCTCTTTTTTTTTCCTTTTTTTTTTTTTTTTTTTCTTTTTTTTTTTTTTTTCTTCTCTCTTTTCTTTCTTTACTTCATCTCTTTTTAGTTCTATCTAGTTTAAAAAAAAAAAAGGCAAAAGGTATTGGAGACAATGTAATAATAATTGACAATATTATCAATTCAAAAATGTAAGACTGTAATGATGTTAATAGGTTGTGTACTTATCTCCAATAAAAAATATTTTCAAAAAAAAAATAATAATAAATAAAAAATAAAAATGTATACGTTCACTGCTGTTTTGTATTATAGACAATAGGTGCAGGAGTAGGCCATTCGACCCTTTGAGCCAGCACCGCCATTCAATGTGATCATGGGTGATAATCCCCAATCAGTACCCTGTTCCTGCCCAATGAAGCTCTCGCTTGAAAGTATCCAGAGAACCGGCCTCCACCGCCCTCTGAGGCAGAGAATTCCACAGACTCAAAACTCTGTGTGAAAAAGTGTTTCCTTATCACTGTTCAAAATGCCTTACCCCTTATTCTTAAACTGTGGCCCCTGGTTCTGGACTCTCCCAACATCGGGAACATGTTTCCTGCCTCTAGCATGTCCAAACCCTTAATAATCTTATATATTTCAATAAGATCCCCTCATCCTAAATTCCAGAGTATACAAGCTCAGCGCTCCATTCTCTCAGCATATGACAGTCCCGCCATCCCAGGAATTAACCTTGTGAACCTACGCTGCACTCCCTCAATAGCAAGAATGTCCTTCCTCAAATTACGGACCAAAACGGCACACAATACTCCAGATGTGGTCTCACTCGGGCCCTATACAACTGCAGAAGGACCTCTTTGCTCCGATACTCAACTCTTCTTGTTATGAAGGCCAACAAGCCATTCGCTTTCTTCACTGCCTGCTGTGAATGTATTATTATGTATTATTGAATGTATTATTATTAAATGTATTATTATTACCTGCATGCTTACTTTCATTGACTGATGATCAAGGACTCCCCAGATCCTGTTGTACTTCCCCTTTTCCCAACTTGACATCATATAGATAATAATCTCCCTTCCTGTTTTTGCTACCAAAGTGGATAACCTCACGTTTATCCACATTAAACTGCATATGCCCGCTTACCCAACCTTCTTCTTTTCCAAAGATTTGCTGAGGACTTTTGAGTACAAATCCAAGATAAATTCTCTACATTTTCAGTAAGTGAATGCAAGTCCTGAAATATTTGGCACACCACATTTGAAGAATGCTTTAAAATGTGTGTGAATTATTCCATTTTGTACATGTCTGTAATATATAAGCCAAAGTTTCAATCTCAAATTTGACCTGAGCTGAGTAAGAAGTTGTGGAGGTGGTGCCTTTTTAGAGTCATAGAGTCATACAGTGTGGAAACAGGCCCTTCGGCCCAACTTGCCCACACTGGCCAACCTGTCGCAGATACACTAGTCCCACTTGCCTGTGCTTGGACCATATCCCTCCAAACCTGTCCTATCCATGTACCTGTCTAACTGTTTCTTAAACGTTGGGGTAGTCCCAGCCTCAATGACCTCATCTGGCAGTTTGTTCCATACACCTACCACCCTTTTTTTTGAAAAATTTACCCCTCTGATTCCTATTAAATCATTTCCCCTTCATCTTGAACCTATGCCCTCTGGTCCTCGATTCCCATACTCTGGGCAAGAGACTCTGTGCATCTACCCAATCTATTCCTTTCATGATTTTGTACAACTCTATAAGATCTCCCCTCATCCTGCTGTGCTCCAAGGAATAGAGACCCAGCCTATTCAACCTCTCCCTATAGCTCACACCCTCTAGTCCTGGCAACATCCTCGTAAATCTTCTCTGAACCCTTTCAAGCTTGACAATATCATTCCTATAACATGGTGCCCAGATCTGAACACAATATTCTAAATGCGGTCTCGCCAACATCTTGTACAACTGCAACATGACCTCCTAACTTCTTTACTCTATACTCTGACTGATAAAGGAAATGTGGCAAAAACCTTTTTGACCACCTTATCTACCTGTGACTCGCCCTTCAAGGAACCATGCACCTCTACTCCTAGATCCCTCTGTTCCACAACACCTCCCCAGAAGCCTACCATTCACTGTAGGTCCTGCCCTTGTTAGACGTCTCAAAATGCAACACCTCACACCTCGTCTCTGTGTTAAATTCCATCAACCATTCTCAGCCCACCTGGCCAATCGATTCAGATCCTGCTGCAATTGTTCACAACCATCTTCACTATCTGCAAAACCACCCACTTTTGTATCATCAGTAAACTTGCTAATCTTGCCTTGTATGTTCTCATCCAAATCATTGATGTAGATGACAAACAGTAACGGGCCCAGCACCGAACCCTGTGGCACACGACTAGTCACAGGCCTCCAGTCCGAGAAGCAACCATCACCCTCTGCTTCCTTCCATGGAGCCAATTTGCTATCCATTCAGCTATCTCTCCTTGGATCCCCATGTGATCTAACCTTCCAGAGCAGCCTACCATGCGGCACCTTGTCGAACACCTTACTGAAGTCCATGTACACAACATCTACAGCTCTGCCCTCATCAACCTTATGCTCACGTCGTCAAAAAACTCAATCCGAACCATGCTGACTATCCCTAATCAGCCCTTGCCCATCCAAATGCCCGTATAACATATCCCTCAGAATACTCTCCAGTAACTTTCCAACTACAAATGTTAAGCTCACCTGCGCTTAGTTCCCAGCATTTCCCCTGCAGCCCTTCTTGAATAGAGGCACAACATTTGCCACCCTCCAGTCTTCCGGCACCTCTCCTGTATTTAAGGACGACTCGTAAATTTCAACCAGGGCTCCCGCAATTTCCTCTCTAGTTTCCCGCAATGTCCTCGGATATATCTGTTCAGGCCTTGGAGATTTGTCTACCTTCATACACGACAGTACCTTCAGTACTTCTTTGATGGTAACACTGACTGCTCTCAAGACACTTCCAGTGACTGCCCCCAAGTGTCTCCGTCCTGCTGTCTTTCTCCTCGGTAAATACAGAGAAGAAATACTCATTGAGGACCATGCCCATTCCTGTGGTTCCACACAGAGGTGACCGCTTTTATTCCTGAAAGGTCCCACTCTCTCTCTAGTTAACCTTTTCCCCTTCTGTATTTATAAAATATTTTGTGATGGCCCTTAATGCTACGCACCAGAGCTATCTCCTGGCCCCTTTTTGCCCTTCTGATCTTTTTCAGTTTACTCCTTAGCTCCCGAAACTCCTCCAGGATGCACTTGATCCCAGCTGCCTATACCATGCATCCTTCTTATATTTGACCACTGCCTCAATTTCCTTCGCCAGCCAAGCTTCCTTAAGTTTGCCTGCTTTGTCCTTCACTCTAACTGGTCATCGTATCCTGAGCATTAGTCAGCACATTTAAAAAAACATCCCACTTGGCCGATGTTCCTTTCCCCTCTAATAACCTGCTCCAGTCAACTTGAGCGAGACCTTCTCTCATACCCTCAAAGTTGTCCTTACCCCAGTTGTGCATTTTAACACGTGGACTCTCTCCGTCCCGATCCATAACTATCTTAAACCTAATGGAACTGTGGTCACTGGTCCCAAAAGGCTCTCCCACACACACTTCAATAACTTGCCCTTCCCAATTTCCTAATACTAGATCCAGTGTTTCCCTCTCACGTGTGGGGGCCTCCACATACTGCTTAAGAAAAATCTCCTGAACACTTTTGAGGAATTGCACCCCATCTAAACCTTCACGCTAGGATTTTCCCAGTCTATATTGGGAAAGTTAAAATCCCCTCCTAAAAACACCTTACTTGACCTGCAGCTGTCTGCAATCTCCTGGCATATTTGTTCTTCTAATTCCTGTTGACTATTCGGGGGTCTGTAGTACACCCCCAACAAGGTGATCATCCCTTTCTTGTTCCTCAGCTCCACCCATATAGCCTCACGACACGAACCGTCCATAATGTCACCTCTGACCACTGCCGTGACATCCTCCTTAACCAACAATGCAATCCCCCCCCCCCCCTCTTTCCCTCACCCCTGTCTCTCCTGAAGCTCCTGTACTGCGGAACATTGAGCTGCCAGTCCTGCCCCTCCCTTAACCAGGTTTCAGTCATGGCTACAACGTCCCAGTCACTCGCAACTATCCATGCCCTAAGCTCATCTGCCTTACCTGTCAGGCCCCTTGCATTAAAATATGTGCAGTTTAAACCAACCCTCCTTCCTCGCTCTCCGCCTTTCACCTGTCTAATCTATCGGTGACCAACTTCGGGGCTGCGGTGGCGTTCCGGCGGTGGCGACCGAGGACACTGGTGCGACCTGAATCCGGAGGCTCGGCCGCGGGCCCGGTGGACGACATCGTCGGGAGCGCGCAGGTCACAGGTTGGTGACCTGTTTTCTGGGGCTCCCGCAACTACAGCTGCGTCCGCTGGACTGGAGGGCACAGCTTCGGCCAGCCCCGGGCCGCGGAGTTTGAACCGGCCCGTCACGGACGGAGCACGGATTCAGCCGCGGGATTGACTTACCATCACCCGGCGGGGTCACAACGTCAGAAGCCTGGATCGCCTCAGCGCAGAGGAAGAACAAAGCGGGAAGAGACAGAGACTTTAAGACTTTTGCCTCCATCACAGTGAGGAGGTGCCTGGTGAACTCACTGTGGTGGATGTTAATTTGTGTTTATTGTGTGTTTTGTTATTTATTATTATATGTATGACTGCAGGCAACGAAATTTCGTTCAGACCGAAAGGTCTGAATGACAAATAAAGGAATCTCTAATTTCTAATCTCTATCCACTAATCTTTCCCTCACCACCCTTCATACCAACTTCTAACCTCTCATCTGCCTCTGTCCTGTATGAGATCCCACTCATACTTATTGAGATTACGCCTTCACAATTTTCAGCTGTTGTCTTTTGCAGAGATATTAGCAGATACTGTATATGGGAAACAAACGGGAAAAGGGACAATCGAGTGATGTATTCCAAAAATGTGTTTTTAAGAACCGTACATTAGCTGTTTAAAGCATTAATGTTTTGGCTTGGAATAATGGGAAGGAGGTGAAAGGTCAATTGTGATAGTCTGAGTAATACAGCATGGAATTCTGGCCATTGGGCTCAACTCATCCATGTGACCAAGGCGCGCATCAAAGCTGACCCACTTTGCTTGCAGTTAACCCATAACCTTCTAAACCTTTCATAGCCATGTAACTAGCTACATGTTTTCTAAATGTTGTTATTGGTACCAGCCTTGACCAATTCCTCTGGCAGCTCCTTCCATAGACTCATCAGCCTCTGCGTGAAAAAAAAAATTCCCTCCAGGTTTGTATTAAATCTTTCCCTTCTCAACTTTAAACCTATGCCCTGAAGTTTTAATTTCCCCTCCTTGGAAAAAGACTGCGTTCAGGTAATCTCTGCCTCGTGATTATGTACACCTCTATAAAATCACCCCTCAGTCTCCTACACTCCAAGGAATAAAGTCCTAGCCTGCCCATTCTCTCATTGTTACTCTGGCACTAGCGTCCTGGAATCTTTCTTTTTAAATCTTCTTTGCACTCTTTCCAGCTCAATCATGTCTTTCCTATCACAGGGTTAGCAAAGCTGTACACCTTGGCCTTACCAATGTCTTGTGCAACTTTAACTCAATACACTGACTGAAGAAGGCCAGTGTGTCCCTACCCAACCTACCTGTCTACCTGTGACAGAATTTTCAAGGTAACATCTACTTGTACTCAAAGTTCCCCTTGTTCCATAATCCTCCTCAGGGCCCTACTGTTCACTTGTGAAAGTCCTACCCTTGTTTGACTTCCCATAAATGCACTATCTTGTACCAAACTGAATTGAACACCATTTGCCATCCTCAGCCCACTTCTTGAGCTGATCAAGATCCTATTGTAATTTACCTTTGATGGGGGCAGATCAAGTTACATCCGATTAGCTTTCATGACTTGAAGGGAAATTATTGGCCAGGCCACAAGAGAATTTCACAGCTCTTCAGAGAGCACCTTGGGATCTTTTGCATTAACCAGAAGGAGCATTTGTTTTGTATCCTTTGCAAATTCAGCAGTTCCAGAGTACAGCTCTGGAGTATTGGTCTACATTTTGATGCTCAAGACTAGAGATTTGGAGTCAATTGAGTTGGAGAAGTGTGCAATATTGCCTTCACCTAATGTTATCCCGCTTCTGTAGGTATCAACAAGACTGTGACATTGTCCTCAGTACCTGCTTTTGTTCGTCTAGCTTTTAACGGTGAGTCGGAATAACAACACAGCCCTTGTTACCGCTCACATCAATTTTCAGGCAATGTTTGACTGATTGACTTAATCTAAAACAAACTGGGTTGCTGATAAGCATCAACATCTGTCACTGAAATGGCTGTTTGTTGAAGACTGGCAGTCTTTGCTTGCGATTTTTCTTTTTTTTTTTACGTTGTGTTTCTTACCGCGTGTTGGAAGCATTGCCCAGCTGGATTTGACTGCCCCACCGACCCACGCTCTGCTCCTGCCCTGGCATCGAGGCCTGTTTGGTGGGAGGTGGGGCTGTCTGCAGGGAAGTTGGGGCAGGCCCGGTTTCCATGGATACGGTCGGCTGAAAGTACTTAAGGAGCAGCAGCAGCAGCCTCGGCAGAGGCACAGGAGCCACCACCAAGGGAGAGAGAGAGGACTTCGGCAACAAGGGGAAGCACCGTACTCATTGGATTGGCAGGGAGGGATTTAAAAAAATACCTTCAAAAGGTTTGGAGAGGGGGAATAATTCTCCCACAGTTGTGAGGACGAGGGGCCGAGTTACACCAAACATCACTGATGCCGAGCAACAGAGGCAGGATAGAGCACGGGAGGATGCAGAAGGTAAAACCATCCTTTGTACCGTGACATTGTGCAAAGACTAAATCAACTTTGAGGGCGAGGTTGCAGAAAGATTTCCAGGTTATTGCTGTGCTATGGTATTTGGGATCAAAGTAAAATGTTGCTCGGTTCTTTCTTTGTGAGATGGTTACAACTTTTTGAAGGTACCTGTGGATTTTCTCCCAGGAGTTTAAATCTGAAGCTATAAATCTCTCAAAACTATTCCACTTTCAGGAAAGTTAACTTATGATGAAGAAGGTAATAATGAGTTCTTTAAATTTATTATGTTCAGAAATTTAATGTTTTCCCCCTTGGGTTTCTGATAAACAGGTTGTAATTTAATTTGCACTATAAATTGTTTTTACAAGTTTGCTCTTTCAGAATGAGAGATGGATTAGTTATAATGCTACTCACCATGGGTTGTGGCCACAAGGGGGTGAATTGTTGGAAGTGAAGAGAGATGCCAATTGGTGTCAGGGCTCTCCTACTGGCCTGAATGGATAGAGTTGGATAAGATTTGATAGTTTAGTTTAGAGATACGCGAGGAAACAGGCCCTTCGACCCACCCGAATCCATAATGACCAGCGATCCCTGAACACGAAAGGAGCTGTCCCACTGCGTCGACTTGGGATGGCCGAGCTGTCATATGAGGAAAGATTGAAAAGACTAGGCTTGTATTCACTGGAGTTTAGAAGGATGAGGGGGGTCTTATAGAAACATAAAATTATAAAAGGACTGGATAAGCTAGATGTAGGAAAAATGTTCCCAATGTGGGGCAAGTCCAGAACCAGGGGCCACAGTCTTAGAATAAAGGGGAGGCCATTTAAGACTGAGGTGAGGAAAAACGTTATCACCCAGAGAGTTGTGAATTTATGGAATTCCCTGCCACAGAGGGCAGTGGAGGCCAAGTCACTGGATGGATTTAAGAGAGAGTTAGATAGAGCTCCAGGGGCTAGTGGAATCAAGGGATATGGGGAGAAGGCAGGCACGGGTTATTGATAGAGGATACATAGATACATAGATACATAGAAAATAGGTGCAGGAGTAGGCCATTCGGCCCTTCGAGCCTGCACCGCCATTCAATATGATCATGGCTGATCATCCAACTCAGTATCCCGTACCTGCCTTCTCATGTGTGAAAAAGTTTTTCCTCATCTCGGTCTTAAAGGATTTCCCCCTTATCCTTAAGCTGTGACCCCTTGTCCTGGACTTCCCCAACATCGGGAACAATCTTCCTGCATCTAGCCTGTCCAACCCCATAAGAATTTTGTACGTTTCTATAAAATCCCCTCTCAATCTCCTAAATTCTAGCGAGTATAAGCCAAGTCTTCCAGTCTTTCTTCATATGAAAGTCCTGACATCCCAGGAATCAGTCTGGTGAACCTTCTCTGCACTCCCTCTATGGCTATAATGTCCTTCCTCAGATTTGGAGACCAAAACTGTACGCAATACTCCAGGTGTGGTCTCACCAAGACCCTGTTACAACTGCAGTAGAACCTCCCTGCTCCTATACTCAAATCCTCTTGCTATGAAGGCCAACATACCATTCGCTTTCTTCACTGCCTGCTGCACCTGCATGCCTACTTTCAATGACTGGTGTACCATGACACCCAGGTCTCGCTGCATCTCCCCATTTCCTAATCGGCCACCATTCAGATAATAGTCTGCCTTCCCGTTTTTGCCACCAAAGTGGATAACCTCACATTTATCCACATTATACTGCATCTGCCAAACATGTGCCCACTCACCCAGCTATCCAAGTCACCTTGCAGGCTCCTAGCCTCCTCCTCACAGCTAACACTGCCCCCAGCTTAGTGTCATCCGCAAACTTGGAGAAGTTGCTTTCAATTCCCTCATCCAGATCATTAATATAAATTGTAAATAGCTGGGGTCCCAGCACTGAGCCTTGCGGTACCCCCACTAGTCACTGCCTGCCATTGTGAAAAGGACCCGTCAGCCATGATCACAATGAATGGCGGTGCTGGCTCGAAGGGCCGAATGGCCTCCTCCTGCACCTATTTTCTATGTTTCTATATTTCTATGTTTCTTTGACCTAATCCGTGAGTGTAGAAGAGTTTGCCCTCGACACAAACTCGCTGCATGGCGACACGTGGTCCTAGGAGGTCCTATGAGGTCACTGGAACTCTCCTTCATGCTCGATGGAAGTTCCTGCATACTCGCGGCCTCAGCTAGGTTGCGGAAAGATTTTCAGCATGTTGAAAAATTTTTCCGCGAGAAAATTGTTCGGCATGGTTCTATGAAACTCGTAGTGCAGTGGAGTGGGGTAGCTATTTGTTACAGGCAGTCGAGGGCAGCCGTAGGCAATCTCCTTCGCTGACTGAGGCATTTTACTTGGCTCATTGGAGTTTTCAGGACCAAGGAAAACTGACCGGTAATGTAAAATGCCCGCTAAACGTTATTAAACGTTGTCTGGCTTCTTAAAAGTGTCTCCATCCTTCTCCCCCCTTCTCCCCCCTTTTTCCCCATTCTCTCCCCTTTCTCTCCCCTTCTCTCCCCCCCCCCCCCCTCCGCGCTCTCTAAAGGAATTACCGTTACTGTGCAGCCGTCTTCACCTTCCTCTTCATCGCGGGTGTTGAATTTCAGACAAGCGCCCGCTTTCCCTGGCCCCGCCATTGCGATGCATGTGTGTGTGTGTGTGTGTGTGTGCGGTTGGTCAATCCAGCTTGCGGTTTCAGCGCTGACGGTCGATCCAGCTCGAGGTTTTTCAGGCAAGTGCCCTCGAGCTTGAAGGTCGAAGACACTCTTCTGAACCCGCGGAATTAGGTCACCGCAGTGGGACAGCCCCTTAGCTCTATCCTACACACACTAGGGACAAATTTATATTTATATCAAGTATACAAACCCTTGCCAATCAACCTGCAAACATGAACGTCTTAGGAGTGTTGAGGAAACCGATGATCCTGCGAGAA
>JAXLNO010006159.1:32500-35949 GCA_038087875.1 Malacoraja senta | reverse complement strand
ACAGCTACTGGGCCTAACTACAAACGACAAATGCATGACTCATAGCATGAGCGACACTGATCTAAACAAACTGCGAACGAAACTACAAACTAATGTCTAAATTACAAACTAATCTTGGTTAAGAAGGAACTGCAGATGCTGGAAAATCGAAGGGAGACACAAATGCTGGAGAAACCCAGCGGGTGTGAGGCAGCATCTATGGAGGGAAGGAAATTTGTGGAATTCCCTGGTGGAGGCCAAGTCACTGGATGGATTTAAGAGAGAGTTAGATAGAGCTCTAGGGGCTAGTGGAGTCAAGGGATATGGGGAGAAGGCAGGCATGGGTTATTGATTGGGGACTATCAGCCATGATCGCAATGAATGGCCTCCTCCTGCACCTATTTTCTATGTTTCTATGAAATAGGCAATGTTTCGGGTCGAGACCCTTCTTCAGACTGGTGAGGGTGTGGGGGGGGGGGGGCGGGAAGAAGAAAGGAAGAGGAGGAGACAGTGGGCTGTGGGGGAGCTGGTGAAGGGTAGGGGAATGAGGGAGAAAGCAGGGACTACCTGAAATTGGAGAAGTCAATGTTCATACCGCTGGGGTGTAAACTACCCAAGCGAAATATGAGATGCTGCTCCTCCAATTTGCGGTGGGCCTCACTCAGGCCACGGAGGAGGCCCAGGACAGGAAGGTCGGATTGGGAATGGGATTGGGAATGGGAGGGGGAGTTGAAGTGCTGAGCCACCGGCAGATCGGGTCGGTTAATGCGAACCGAGCGGAGGTGTTGGGCGGAGCGATCGCCGAGCCTGCGCTTGGTCTCACCGATGTAGAGCAGCTGACACCTAGAGCAGCGGATGCAATAGATGAGGTTGGAGGAGGTGAACGCAGGTGAACCACTGCCTCACCTGGAACGACTGCTTGGGTCCTTGGATGGAGTCAAGAGGGGACGGGAGGTAAAGCGACAAGTGTCGCAAGTGAAGATTCACGAGGATGTTGCCGGGACTCGAGGGGCCTGAGCTACAGGGAGAGGTTGGGGCAGGGCTGGGACTCTATTCCTTGGAGCGCAGGAGGATGAGGGGGGATCTTATAGAGGTGTACAAAATCACCAGAGGAGTAGAGCGGTATTTTTGGCTGTTGGACGTGGAGAATTGGAGCAATTGTCTGACCTCCCCCTAGTCCTCCCCGCCACCAGGGGGTGCTGCGGCAGTGGGACAGCAGTGAGGCAATGGGCAGAATGGTCTCAAATCCACCATGGTTTACAGTGGAGAGGGTGGCTGAGAGTTTCGAGTGCAGTTTGCGGCCTAGAGTTTGGAGATCGTAGTTGATTTTGTAATTTAGAGCGAGGTTTGCAGTTTAAAGTTTGTGGTTCATCGTTTAGTTTCCAGTTTAGAGTTTGCGGTTCACTTCATAGTTTTCCAAATGACGGACTAAAAAATAAACCGCCAAGTAACAACTCAACTGGAACCTGTGGGGCCTCACGGTGCCGGAGACCCGGGTTCGATCCCGACCACGGGCGCTGTCTGTACGGAGTTTGCACGTTCTCTCCCCGTGACCTGCCTTGGTTTTCTCCGAGATCTTCGGTTTCCTCCCGCACTCCACAAAGACGTGCATGCGGGTTTGTAGGTTAATTGGTTTGGTAAATGTGAAAATTGTCCCCTAGTGGGTGTGTGTAGGATTATATTAATGTGCGGGGATCGCTGGTCAGTATGGAGTCGGTGGGCCGAAGGGCCTGTTTCCGCGCTGTATCTCTGAAGTAAAAAGGGAATAGGTGAGGCAGGGAGAGGAGGGCTAGAGTGGGGCCTGTTTCAAGATGGCCGACATTTGCCTCCTGTTTCCGCGCTGTATCTCTAAACTAAACTAGTGTGTGAACGGGCGATCGCTGGTCGGCACGGACTCGGTGGGCCGAAGGGCCTGTTTCCGCTCTGTATCTCTAAACCAAACAGGGTAATGCTTGCTGGCGTTTGTTTCCTCTAACATCCGACGCGCGTTTCGAGAGGATTTCCAGTCTCTGCGCATCACTAACTCCAGACAACACTTTCTGGCGTACAAAACTCAAAGTGGAAAGGGCGCGGAGAAGATTGACGAGGATGTTGCCGGGACTCGAGGGGCCTGAGCTACAGGGAGAGGTTGGGGCAGGGCTGGGTCTCTATTCCTTGGAGCACAGGAGGATGAGGGGGTTTCTTAGTATTGTCGTTTGTAGAGTTAAGACCTTTAGTTTTCAGTTTAGTGGTTAGTTTGTCGAGTTCAGTTTAGTTGGGTTTAAACTTTGGATGGGTTGAGAGCAGGTCTTGTAGTTTATAGTGACGTTTTAGTTTAGACAATAGACAATAGGTGCAGGAGTAGAGGCCATTTGGCCCTTCGAGCCAGCACCGCCATTCAATGTGATCACGGCTGATCATCCCCAATCAGTACCCCGTTCCTGCCTTCTCCCCATATCCCCTGATATGGGGAGAAGGCCCTATCTAGCTCTCTCTTGAAACCATCCAGTGAATTGGCCTCCACTGCCTTCTGAGTCCCCATATCCCCTGACTCCGTTATCTTTAAGAGCTCTATCTCGCTCTCGCTTCCTGGCCCTTGCAGTGTACAGTTCTTTGCCACAGACGGCGGTGGAGGCCACAAGTCAGTGGATATATTTAAGGCAGAGATAGATAGATTGTTGATTAGTGCGGGTGTCAGGGGTTATGGGGAGAAGGCAGGAGAATGGGGTTGGGAGGGAGGGAGAGATAGATCGGCCTTGGTTGAATGTAATTGGAATTAATTTGTTAGCCAAGTATATAAAAACATGCAAGGAATTTGATTTGCATTACAGTCATACCAAACAATGACTAGATAGCACGCGACAAAACGCTTTTCACTGTATTTTAATACATGTGACAATAAACTAAACAAAATCAAACTCTACCATCAACTAATCTATTACTGTATCTGTCCAAATGTCTTTTATATGTTGTTACAGTCCCTGCCTTGACTACCTCCTCCGGCAGCTCGTTCTGTCAGTGTCGCCGACTGTAACGGCATTAGCCGGGACAGAGAGCTAGTGTCGCCAATTGTAACGGCATTAGCCGGTACAGAGAGCTAGTGTTGCCAACTGTAACGGCATTAGCCGGGACATCCCGGACATAGGCCTGGACATCCCGGACATAGGCCTCTAAATCGGTTTGTCCCGTACGGGACCGCCCTTGTCCGGTATTTGACCGCTGCTACTCGGGTCGAGGGGACTGTCGGGTCGGACCCCGCCTCGCCCGTCCCCGACGTAGTGCAGCCCGTGGAGTGCAGCAGCAGCGCCTCGCCCGTGGCCCCGTCGATCGGTCGGTCGGCAGCCCCAGCCAGTTGTCGGACCTTCGCTGATCGCCGACACCACCACCACCACCCCTCCTTCTCACGGGCCGATCGTCGGTTTGCGAGTTGGACGGCACGCGAGGCGTAGCGCGGGCGGCCAAAACTCCTCAGCTGGCCCGCCGGCTGGGCT
>JAXLNO010006159.1:2500-30000 GCA_038087875.1 Malacoraja senta | reverse complement strand
GGAGGTTCTACTGCAGTTGTACAGGGTCTTGGTGAGACCACACCTGGAGTATTGCGTACAGTTCTGGTCTCCTAATCTGAGTAAAGACATTCTTGCCATAGAGGGAGTACAGAGAAGGTTCACCAGACTGCTTCCTGGGATGGCAGGACTTTCATATGAAGAAAGACTGGATAGACTCGGCTTGTACTCGCTAGAATTTAGAAGATTGAGGGGGGATCTTATAGAAACTTAAGGGGTTGGACAGGCTAGATGCAGGAAGATTGTTCCGATGTTGGGGAAGTCCAGAACAAGGGACACAGTTTAAGGATAAGGGGGACGTCTTTTAGGACCGAGATGAGAATTTTTTTTTTCCACACAGTGAGTGGTGAATCTGTCGAATTCTCTGCCACAGAAGGTAGTTGAGGCCAGTTCATTGGCTATATTTAAGAGGAGTTAGATGTGGCCCTTGTGGCTAAAGGGATCAGGGGGTATGGAGAGAAAGCAGGTACGGGATACTGAGTTGGATGATCAGCCATGATCATATTGAATGGCTGGCTCGAAGGGCCGAATGGCCTACTCCTGCACCTATTTTATATGTTTCTAATAGCCTGATGGCTGTGGGGAAGTAGCTGTTCCTGAACCTGGATGTTGCAGATTGTAATACAAATAGACAATAGGTGCAGGAGTAGGCCATTCGGCCCTTCGAGCCGGCACCGCCATTCAAGATACTAGATACAAGATACATTTATTTGTCAATTGTACAAATTGGTAGAGTGAAATGTGTGGTCGCCATACAGCCATACGAGTAATAAAGAGCAGAGAACATAGTCTTTAACACAAACATCCCCACACAGCAAGGATCAAAGTTTCCCACTGTGAGGGAAGGCTCCAAAAATTCAGCCATCCTCCTCCTCTCTTGTCCTCCAGTGGTCGGGGGCTCCCGAACCCCCTGCTGTCACTGCTACGGGCAGCCCGATGTTCAGGCCCGCTCGCCGGGGTAAGTAAGTAAGTTTATTGGCCAAGTATTCACATACAAGGAATTTGCCTTGGTGCTCCGCCCACAAGTAACAACATGACATACAGTGACAGTTACGAATGACTCAGAAAACACTAAACATTAATAATAATAAAACATTAATGATAAAACACCGTTGATCAAGCATGTGAACCAACAAAATACCAGATCAAAGGGAGGCTACAGATTTTTGGCTGTTGATTAGAGCAACTACTCGTGGATAAAGCTGTTTTTATGTCTGGCTGTGGCAGCTTTGACAGTCCGGAGTGGCCTTCCAGAGGGAAGTGATTCAAAGAGTTTGTGGCCAGGGTGAGAGGGGTCAGAGATGATCTTGCCCGCTCGCTTCCTGGCCCTTGCAGTGTACAGTTCGTCGATGGAGGGAAGGCTGCAGCCAATGATCTTCTCTGCTGATCGGACGATTCGCTGCAGCGTCCAGATGGGTGATGAAGTGCAGCCAAGGGCCCCGGGACTCTGCGATGTTAAAGTCAGCGCCGCCCCGCGTTGGAAGCTCTACGATCCACAGCTCCGCGATGTTGGAGCAGTGGGCCCAGCACTCCGGAGATCCACACGGCGATCCCAGGTAAGGCATCGCCCGCTCCGCGGTGAATCCAGCGCTGCGCCGCCGCTGCTGAAGCTCTGGTCCGGGACCCGGTGGGCTGAAGGACCAGTTTCCGCGCTGTATCTCTAAACTAAACTAGTGTGAATCGGCGATCGCTGGTCGGCATGGAGTCGGCGGGCCGAAGGGCCTGTTTCCGGGCTGTATCTCTAAACTAAAATGTGAACTAGTGTGGTCAGAATGGAGTCAAAGGGTCGAAGGGCCTGTTTCCGCGCTGTATCTCTGAACTAAACTAGTGTGAAAGGGTGAACGAGTGTGGTCAGAATGGAGTCAATGGGCCGAAGGGCCTGTATCTCTCTCTCTGCAGCAGACTGAGTTGCCGGCGCGATGACGTCACGGGGAGCCGAGGTACCAGGCGCCGCCCGGCGTGGTGACGTTGAGGGGCAGTGTTGGGAGGTCCTGCGACGCCCGGCGTGGTGACATCCCGGGGGAGGCCGCCGCCGGCGTGCGCGGTGACGTGCGGGCGCGTCGCCCCGCCTCCGTTGCCATGACGCCCCCCCGCCGCCGCGGCCTAGCTCCACAGGCTTCAGGCGGGGGAGAGAGGGGAGGAGAGAAGGAGAGATTCCTCTGTAGAGGGGAGGGGAGAGGGGAGGGGAGATCCCTCATTGTGGGGAGAGATCCTTTGTAGAGGAGAGAGGAGATCCCTCACTCTGAGGGGAGAGGGGAGGGAGAGGAGATTCCTCACTGAGGGGAGAGATCCCTCTGTAGAGGGGAGGGGAGAGGAGATTCCCTCGTTGTGAGGAAGAGATCCCTCTGTAGAGGGGAGGAGAGAGGAGATTCCTCACTGAGGGGAGAGATCCCTCTGTAGAGGGGAGGAAAGAAGAGAAGGAGAGATCCCTCAGTGTGAGGGGAGGGGAGAGGAGATTCCCTCGTTGTGAGGAAGAGATCCTCTGTAGACGGGAGAGGGGGAGATCCCTCACTCTGAGGGGAGCAGGAGAGATCCCTCACTGTGTGGAGACGAGATTCTTCACTCTGGGGAGATCCCTCAATCCTGGGAGGAGGGGAGAGGAGATTCCTCACTGAGGAGGAGAGATCCCTCACTGAGGGGAGGGGAGGAGGAAAGATCCCTCACTGAGGGGAGGGGAGAGGAGATTCCTTGCTGAGTGAAGTGGCGAGGGGGGGATGGGGGAGATCCCTCAGGGTGTGACGTCGAGGGAGGTGAGGGGAGGGGAGGGAGCAGATCCCTCACTGAGGGGAGGGGAGAGGAGAGGAGATTCCTTGTTGTGTGGAGTGGTGAAGGGGGGAGATCCTCAGGGTGTGACGTCGAGGGAGGGCAGGTGAGGGGAGGGGAGCCCGATGGAGCAGTACAGCATCCTTGAGCGCATCGGGGAGGGTGCGCATGGCATCGTGTTCAAGGCCAAGCAGGTGGAGGTGAGGAGGGAGAGAGAGAGAGAGAGAGACGAGACCCTTCACTCTGGGGAGAGGTGACTTAGCGGTCAGCATGGGATCAGTGGGCCGAAGGGCCTGTTCCCATGCTGTATCCTAAACTAAGGGTGGGAACGGTGGGCGCAGCGCCAGAGACCCGGTTTCGATCACGACTATACGAGCTGTCTGTACGGAGTTTGCACGTTCTCTCCCTGGGACCGGGTGGGTTTTCTCTGGGAGCTCCGGTTTCCTCCACGCTCCACAAAGATGTACAGATTTGTAGGTTAATTGGCTTCGGTGCAATTGTAAAATGTCCCCCGTGTGTGTAAGATAGTGTAAATGTGCGGGGATTGGTGGTCAGCGCGGACTCGGTGGGCCGAAGGGCCTGTTTCCGCGCTGTATCTCTAAACTAGTGTGAAAGGGCAATCACTGGTTGGTGGGCCGAAGGGCCTGTTTCCACGGCGTATCTCTAAACTAAATAATACTAGTGTCAATGGGCGATCGCTGGTCGGCACGGACCCGGTGGGCCGAAGGGCCTGTTTCCGCGGCGTATCTCTAAACTAAACTAGTGTGTGAACGAGCGATCGCTGGTCGGCACGGACCCGGTGGGCCGAAGGGCCTGTTACCGTGCTGTATCTCCAATTAAACGGAACTAAACAAAGTGTGAACAGGTGAACTAGTGTGGTGAGAATATAGACAGGAAGGATGTGCCAGCTCTGGAGAGAGGGTCCAGAGGAGGTTTTACAAGAACAGATCCCAGGAACGAATGGGTTAACTAACGTACGATGAGCGTTTGTCGGCGCTGGGCGTGTACTCGCTGGAGTTTAGAAGAACGAGGGGGGGGGGACCTCATAGAAACGTCACCGAACAGTGAAAGGCCCGGATAGAGTGGATGTGGAGAGGATGTTTCCACTAGTGGGAGAGTCTAGGACCAGAGGGCACAGCTCAGAATTAAAGGACGTTCCTTTAGGAAGGTTTAAGAAAGAACTGCAGATGCTGAAAAATCTAAGGTAGACAAAAATGCCGGAGAAACTCTGCGGGTGAGGCAGCATCTATGGAGCGAAGGAAATAGGTTAATCACTTTTGTCTACCTTCCTTCAGGAAGGAGACGAGGAGGAATTTCTTTAGCCAGAGGGTGGTGAATCTGTGGGATTCTTTGCCACAGACGGCGGTGGATGCCACAAGTCAGTGGATATTTTTGTAAGGCGGAGATAGATAGATTGTTGATTAGTGCGGGTGTCAGTGGTTATGGGGAGAAACATAGAAACATAGGTGCAGGAAGAGGCCATTTGGCCCTTCGAGCCAGCACCGCCATTCATTGTGATCATGGCTGATCGTCCCCTATCAATAACCCGTGCCTGCCTTCTCTCCATATCCTTGATTCCACTAGCCCTAGAGCTCTATCTAACTCTCTCTTAAATCCATCCAGTGACTTGGCCTCCTCTGCCCTCTGTGGCAGGGAATTCCACAAATTCACAACTCTCTGGGTGAAAACGTTTTTTTTCTCACCTCAGTCTTAAATGGCCTCCCCTTTATTCTAAGACTGTGTGGCCCCTGGCAAGGCAGGTGAATGGGGTTGGGAGGGAGAGATAGATAGATCGGCCGTGATTGAATGGCGTTGGTTTGAAGGGATATGGAGCAGGTGGGACCAGTGTAGATGGGGCATGTTGGCCAGTGTGGGCAAGTTGGTCCGAAGGGCCTGTTTCCGCACTGTATTACTCGATGACTCCAGGAGAGACGCAGGCTGACTGTGTTTCTCCGTTAGACAGGAGAGACGGTCGCTCTGAAGAAAGTGGCCTTGCGTAAACTCGAGGATGGCATTCCCAACCAGGCACTGCGGGAGATCAAGGCTGTTCAGGAAATCGAGGACAACCAGCATGTAAGTGGATCTTTTCACCCATTCCTTCTCTCCACAGAGATGCTGCCTGACCCGCTGAGTTACTCAGCACTTTGGACCTGTCCACGTTCTCCACAGAGATGCTGCCTGACCCGCTGAGTGACTCCATCCTTACTGTCCACCCTTGGCGCCCTTTCCTTCCCTCCCCCACATCAGCAGTTCCTTGTTTTTACTTGCAGGAGCGACGTCTTGGACTAAAAATACGAAAAAGTTCATGAATGCAAAAAGTGCAGGCATCATATCTGAGGAAGGATGTGCCGGCTCTGGAGAGGGTCCAGAGGAGGTTTTACAAGAACAGATTCCAGGAACGAGTGGGTTAACGTACGATGAGCGTTTGTCGGCGCTGGGCCTGAACTCGCTGGAGTTTAGAAGAACGAGGGGGGGACCTCATTGAAACGTCACCGAATAGTGAAAGGCCCGGATAGAGTGGATGTGGAGAGGATGTTTCCACTAGTGGGAGAGTCTAGGACCAGAGGGCACAGCCTCAGAATTAAAGAACGTTCCTTTCGGAAGGAGACGAGGAGGAATTTCTTTAGCCAGAGGGTGGTGAATCTGTGGGATTCGTTGCCACAGACGGCGGTGGAGGCCACAAGTCAGTGGATATTTTTAAGGCAAAGATAGATAGATTGTTGATTAGTGCGGGTGTCAGGGGTTATGGGGAGAAGGCAGGAGAATGGGGTTGGAGGGAGAGAGATCAGCCATGATTGAATGGCACAGCAGACTTGATGGGCCGAATGGCCTAATTCTGCTCCTATCGCTTATCACCTTAAGAATCTGTCACTTTCGAGATACTGCGCGGAAGCAGGCCCTTCGGCCCCACCGAGTCCGTGCTAGCCGACCAGCGATCGCCCGTTCACACACACTAGTTTAGTTCGGAGATACAGTGTGGAAACAGGCCCTTCCACCCACCAAATGGCCTAATTCTGTTCCTATCACATGGTAAAGGCAGAGCTAGATAGATTCTTGATTACAGAAAATAGACAATAGGTGCAGGAGTAATGTAACAAAATGTGGAAAAAGTGAAGGGGTCTGAATACTTTTTTCGAATGCACTGTGTAAATGTATGCTAATTTCTTTTTAATTCAAGCAAATTGTATGTGCATTTTGAATCCAATTTGCATAATGTACTTTCTGAATGGACCAAACGTGATATAACGGCTTGTGACCCCCTGCAGGTGGTGAAACTGAAGGACGTCTTCCCCACGGGACTGGGTTCGTCCTGGTCTTCGAGTACATGTCGGAGGTGATCCGGAACTCCGACCGGCCACTCACTGAGTCACAGGTCAAGGGTTACATGATGATGCTGCTAAAAGGGGTGGCCTTCTGCCACAAGAACTCCATCATGCATCGGTTAAGCCGCTCGCCCCTGGCGCTGGGGGCCGGGGGGGAGAGAGGGGGAGAGGTACCCATGTGTACGAAAGAACTGCAGGTGCTGGTAAAATGGGAGGCAGACTGAAAGGGGTAACAGCGCAGAAACAGGAGGCAAAAGTCGGCCATCTTGAAGCAGGCCCCAAACACTCAATACAATACAATACAATTTATTTGTCATTTGGACCCCGTTGAGCTCCAAACGAAATGTCGTTTCTGCAACCATACATTACAAAACGAAGAAGACCCGAGACACAACACAATTTACACATACATCCATCACAGCGCTGTGATGGAAGGCAAAAAAAAACGTATCTCTCCACTCAGCGGGTCGGGCAGCATCTCTGGAGAACGTGGACAGGTACAAAGTGCTGGAGTAACTCAGCGGGTCAGGCAGCATCTCCGGAGAGAAGGAACGGGCGGCGTTTCGGGTCGAGACCCTGACACGTTCTTCAGAGATGCTGCCTGACCCGCTGAGTTACCCCAGCACTTTGAGGTAAGCACTTTGAGAGGGAACGAGAGGGGAGGGGATTGCAGGGAGGGGAGTGGAGGGGAGGGGAGGAGAGGGGAGGGGAGGAGAGGAGAGGGGAAGGGAGGGGAGGAGAGGGGAGAGGAGGGGAGGAGAGGAGAGGAGGGGAGGGGAGGGGAAGGAGAGGAGAGGAGGGAGGGGAGGAGAGGGGAGAGGAGGGGAGGGGAAGGGAGGGGAGGAGAGGAGAGGAGGGAGGGGAGGAGAGGGGAGAGGAGGGGAGGAGAGGAGAGGAGGGGAGGGGGAGGGGAGGAGAGGGGAGAGGAGGGAGGGGAGAGGAGGGGAGGAGAGGAGAGGAGAGGAGGGGAGGGGGAGGAGGGGAGGGGAGGGAGGGGAGGGAGGGGAGGAGGAGAGGAGGGGAGGGAGGGGAGGAGGGGAGGGGAGGAGAGGGGAGGAGAGGGGAGGGGGGGAGGGGATAGAGAGAGGAGGGAGGGAGAGGAGGGGAGGGGAGGGAGGAGGGGAGGAGAGGAGGAGAGGGGAGGGGAGGAGGGGAGGGGAGAGGGGAGGAGGGAGGAGAGGAGGGGAGGGAGGGGAGGAGAGGAGGAGGAGGAGGAGGAGGGAGGGGAGGGGAGGGGCAGTGGGGGAGGGGAGGGGGGGCAGTGAGGGGAGGGGGGGGGGGCAGTGAGGGGAGGGGGAGGGGCGTTGAGTCCAGCTCTACCTGAACCTTGACCATCTCCAGGCTCAGCAACTTGCCCGCCGGTCAGCCCTGTATCAGAGCCGGCTCCCCAGACCGCTGGCTGCAGATTCGACCGTCTCGCCAGCGTCCGAGGAGGCCATCTTGGACGAGTGCAATGAAGCTGAGGAGGATAAATCTCGGTGAGGTAAGAACGCCCCCCTCTTTCCACCCCCCTCTCACCCCCCTCTTTCCCCCTCTCGCCCCTATGTCGACGGGCCGCATGGCCTCCTCCTGCACATATTTTCTAAGTTTCTATGTTCAAGGTGAAGGGAAAAGATTTAATGGGGATCTGAGGGGTAACTTTTCCACACAGAGGGTGGTGGGTGTATGGAACGAGCTGCCGGAGGAGATAGTTGAGGCTGAGACTATCCCAACGTTTGGACAGGTACATGGATAGACGGGTTTGGAGGGATATGGGCCAAGCACAGGCAGGTGGGACTAGTATAGATGGGGCAGGGTTGGCCGGCGTGGGAAAGTTGGGCTGAAGGGCCTGTTTGCACGCTGCATCACTCGATGTAGGTAGCCCTGGTGAGACCACACATGGAGTACAATTTTGGTCGCCTAATTATAGGAAGGATGTCAACAAAATAGAGAGAGTACAGAGGAGATTTACTAGAATGTTGCCTGGGTTTCAGCAACTAAGTTACAGAGAAAGGTTGAACAAGTTAGGTCTTTATTCTTTGGAGCGCAGAAGGTTAAGAGGGACTTGAGAGAGGTCTTTAAAATGATGAGAGGGATAGACAGAGTTGACGTGGATAAGCTTTTCCCTTTGAGAGTAGGGAAGATTCAAACAAGGGGACATGACTTGAGAATTAAGGGACAGAAGTTTAGGGGGAACATTAGGGGAACTTCTTTACTCAGAGAGTGGTAGCTGTGTGGAATGAGCTTCCAGTGGAAGTGGTGGAGGCAGGTTCGATTTTATCATTTAAAAATAGATTGGATGGGTATATGGACGGGAAATGAATGGAGGGTTATGGTCTGAGTGCAGGTAGAAGGGAATAGGGGGGAAGTATTTATTTTAAAAAAACAACAAAGAAAACATGTTCGGCACGGACTTGATGGGCCGAGATGGCCTGTTTCCGTGCTGTAATGGTTATATGGTATTGTGTGCAGTTTCGGTCCCCTAATTTGAGGAAGGACATTCTTGCTATTGAGGGAGCCCAGCGTAGGTTCACCAGGTTAATTCCCGGGATGGCGGGACTGTCATACGCTGAGAGAATGGAGCGGCTGGGCTTGTACACTCTGGAGTTTAGAAGGATGAGAGGGTATCTCATTGAAACATCTAAAATTCTTCAAGGATTAGACACACTAGAGGCAGGAAACATGTTCCCCATGTTGGGGGAGTCCAGAACCAGGGCCACAGTTTAAGAATAAGGGGTAGGCCATTTAGGACTGAGACGAGGAGAAACTTTTCCACCCAGAGAGTTGTGTGAATCTGTGGAATTCTCTGCCACAGACGGCAGTGGAGGCCGATTCACTGGATGTTTTCAAGAGAGAGTTAGATTTTGCTCTTGGGGCTAACGGAATGAAGGGGATATGGGGAGAAGGCAGGAACGGGGTACTGATTGGGGATGATCAGCCATGATCACATTGAATGGCGGTGCTGGCTGGAAGGGCCAAATGGCCTCTATTGTCTGTTGTCTGTGGTTCCCTGTATCTGACGGTGGAGTTCTGCTGCCACCTCATGGCGGGCGGCTGCACTGCGAGCACACACAAACACACACACACAAACACACACACACACACACACACACACACACACACACACACACGCAGGAGTAGCTGGAGAAACTCAGCGGGTCAGGCAGCATCCGCGGAAGGCAAGTTTACAGAGACCAACGTGACTGACTCTCCCACCTCTCTCTGTCTGTAGTTTCACAACAAGCTCACCCTCTGTGATGCCCGAACTGTCATCCAGGACCCGGAAAACCCAGTGAGTCTGTCTGTCTGTCTGCGAGGGGTGAGGGGGGGGGGGATGATAGAGGGGGAGGGGGGAAGGGGAAACAGGGGGTGAGAGAGGGACCGCTTGTACCCATTTAAGGAAGACAAAAATACTGGAGAAACTCAGCGGGTGAGGCCGCATCTACGGAGCGAAGGAAATAGGCGACGTTTCGGGTCGAGACCCTTCTTCAGACTGATGTGAGGGTGGGGGGGGGGGGCGGGAAGGAGAAAGGAAGAGGCGGAGACAGTGGGCT
Organism: Malacoraja senta; assembly: GCA_038087875.1. Lineage (NCBI taxonomy): Eukaryota > Metazoa > Chordata > Chondrichthyes > Rajiformes > Rajidae > Malacoraja > Malacoraja senta. The sequence continues at coordinate 20,363 of JAXLNO010006159.1, read as the reverse complement.
GAGGGAGAGCTGGGAAGGGGAGGGGAAAGCAGGGACTACCTGAAATTAGAGAAGTCAATGTTCGTACCGCTGGGGTGTAGACTGACCAAGCGGAATATGAGGGGCTGCTCCTCCAATTTACGGTGGGACTCACTCTGGCCACGGAGGAGGCCCAGGACAGAAAGGTGGGATTGGGAATGGGAGGGGGAGTTGAAGTGCTGAGCCACCGGGAGATCAGGTTGGTTAATGCGGACCGAACGGAGGTGTTGGGCGAAACGATCGCCGAGCCTGCGCTTGGTCTCACCGATGTAGATCAGCTGACATCTAGAGCAGCGGATGCAATAGATGAGGTTGGAGGAGGTGAAGGTGATCCTCTGTCGCACCTGGAACGACTGCTTGACTCACTCATTTAATCCTGTTTTCTCCCCCCTCCACCAATCACTTGCCGCTTCCGGCCATCTGCAAGTCCCGCCCCCACCGCCCGGTTGAATGACGTCTCTCTCTGCCAATGGGGACGTCCGATCAGTCAGAGGGCCGGATGTCCTGCCCGCCGTCCCCTCTGTGACATCACCGTTGCATTTCATATCTGAGGGGTTTTGCAAGATTATTGCAATCAATTTAATGCATTTCACATCCCTGGGGGTTGCAATATCACTAATGCGACGCATTTGCTGCACTTAACGTTGCAGGATGGTGCAAAGTTATTCCAACGCGATGCATTTGTTGCATTTAACATTTTGAGGAGTTCTGCAAGATTAGTGCAAAGCGATTTAATGCATTGAACTTCCAAGCGGGGTTGGGGGGCAGGTTGCAATATTACTTGAATGCAACGTATTTGCTGCATTTAACATTGCAGGAGGGTGCAAAGTTATTCCAATGCGATGCATTCGTTGCATTTAACATCTGAGGGGTTTTGCTCGATTATTGCAAAGCGATTTAATGCATTTAACTTCCGAGGGGGGGTTACAATATCACTTGAATGCAGTCAAAAGGAATACACTTGGACTGCGATAACATCGAGGCTTGTCACCCCCTGCCCAGGAGAAAATCCAAAGAGGATAAAAATAGCGATGACAAACCAGCCATCATAATAAGGTTTATCAACAGGAAATATAAAGTTAGTCTCCTAAAACAAGGAAGACAGTTGAAGGGAACAAAAGTATTTATGAATGAACACCTAACAAAACGAAATGCCGACATAGCCCGACAAGCACGATACCTTAAGAAACAGAAAAAAAAAACTAAATACCTGGACTGCAAACTGTAAAATCTTTATTAAATTAAATGGAACACCAGAGGAAGCCAAAGTGCTGGTCATTAGAGATACTGCAGACCTGGACAAATACCAATGATCATAAAACGGGATTGTGAGGTGAAATTTATTTACACACGCAACTATGGCATACACTGAAGGAATTCAGTCATTTACATCTGGAAATGGCAGTCAAGTAATTAAAATAATAAGCGAAAAAGAAACAACTGAAGTTACAACCATTTGAATATACCGATCACAATTGACAGGATTTGGAATACGATATAGACCCGGACAATAATTTTTACTTTAATTTCTAACGACAAAAATATCTGCTGCTACTACACAGAGGAACAGTATAATCAGAATATTAATGCAAAAGGCAAATTAATCTATTATCCACTTTAATAGCAGGAGCCTCTATGCGAATTTCAATAGTATTAAAGAGTATTTACAAAAAAATTTACAGCCATTCAATGTCATCGCAATATCTGAAACATGGATTAATCAGAAAAGGGAATTGATTTTGAGATGGACGGATATGATTTCAATTACATCAATAGAAAAAATAAGGGGGAGGAGGGGTAGCACTATATGTGGATACAACTCTGAATTATAAGGTAGTAGATAATATGACAACTGTGGTTGACAATCTGCATGAATGTATAACTATAGAAATAATTAATGGTGGAAATAAAAATGTAATCATTAGTTGTATATATAGGGCACCGGGGTCAAGTATTGAAATCTTCAGGGGCTGGATGGAGAGTATGTTTTCAACAACAAGTAGTAAATCAGTGTTTTTATGTGGAGATTTCAATTTTGACTTTACTAAATCCTAATCAACACAACCTTACAGAAGATTTTATTAATACTATGTACAGCATGAGTCTATTTCCTAAAATCACTAGAACCGAGTAGAATTACTTCCCATTGCGCTACACTCATTGACAATATATTTAATAATGATGTGGAAAATAAAATAGTAAGTGGATTATAATTAATGATATAAAGTGACCATCTGCCAGTTTTTATAGTTTATGATAATATCCACAGGAACAACAAACCAAACAAATTAATAGAATATAGACGAGTGAGATCGGAGGAAGCTATCAATGCACTAAAAAAGGATCTATTGGCACAAAACTGGGATATAATATACCAAAAAAGAGACATTGATAGTGCTTATGAAACATTTATTGCTATGTTTAAGTCATTATATGATAAAAATTGTCCAATTAAAGAATATAATAGAAATCAAAATATACTAATATGTCCATGGATTACAAAGGGATTACAAAATGCTTGTAAAAAAAAAAAAGCCCTATACAGAGATTTTATAAGAGAGAGAACTAAAGATACAGAAAATAAATATAAAAAGTATAAAAATAAATTAACTTACATCATAAGAGAAAGCAAGAAAGATTATTATAAAGAGAAATTAGATGACAATAAAGACAATATAAAAAGAATATGGAGCATACTTAATAGCATTATTAGAAATGGTCCGGGAGAACAAATTACCCGAAGTATTTTATTGATAAGGAATAAGAAAATTACAATATGGAAGATATAGCTAATAGCTTTAATAATTTTTTTGTAAATATTGGACCAGACCTGGCTAAACAAATCCCTGATTCAGGGACATCTGGAGAAACTCCTGAGAATTTAGTGGAGAGAAATCCCTGCTCTATGTTTCTTACGGCAGTAGAAGAAAAAGAACTGTTGGATATTGTCAAAACATGTAAAAATAAAAAGTCTACCGATTTCAATGACATTGACATGTCGCTAGTTAAGATGGTCATTGAGGGGATCTCCAAACCTTTAACATTCATCTGTAATTTATCCTTCCAAACCGGTACTTTTCCAATTCAAATGAAAATAGCAAAAATAATACCAATATACAAAACTGGGAACAAGCATCATTTTACAAACTATAGACCTGTTTCCTTACTCCCACAATTTTCCAAAATATTAGAAAAAATGTTTAATAATAGATTAGACAAATTTGTAGAAAAGAATAAATTAATCACAGAAAGTCAATATGGATTCAGAACAAATAGATCAACATCACTTGCAATACTAGAATTAATTGAAGACATCACAAACGCCATTGATAAGAAATTATATGCAGCTGGGATATTCATTGACATAAAAAAGCATTTGATACAATTAATCATGATATTTTATTTAAAAAATTGGAGAGGTATGGAATTAGAGGAATAGTACTGGACTGGATTAAAAGCTACTTAAGTAACAGGCAACAGTTTGTAAATCTGGGTAGTCATAATTCTACATGCTTGGACATTGTGTGTGGTGTACCACAGGGGTCAGTGCTGGGCCCAAAATTATTTAGCATGTACATAAATGATATTTGTAATGTGTCCAATGTCTTGAGGCTGGTTTTGTTTGCAGATGATACAAATATTTTTTGTTCTGGGGAAAATTTAAAACAGCTATTGGATAAAATAATAAAAGAAATGGGTAAATTGAAAATATGGTTTGATAGGAATAAAATGTCATTAAATCTGAGTAAAACTAAAATAATGTTATTTGGTAATTGTAGAATAAATACACTAGTAAGTGTAAAGATAAATGGGGTGGAAGTTGAAAGAGTGCATGAAAATAAATTTCTTGGGGTTATAATTGACGATAAAATAAGCTGGAAATCACATATTAAACATGTAAAATTAAAATTGTCAAAAAGTATCTCTGTATTATACAAAGCCAAGCAAGCTCTGGATTACAAATCACTCCGTATTCTTTATTGTTCATTAATTTTACCCTACTTAAATTATTGTGCAGAAGTCTGGGGTAATAATTATAAAAATTCGATACACTCATTAACCATGATGCAAAAAAGAGCAATTCGTATTATCCATAATGCTAAGTATCTGGGTCATACGAATCCATTATTTTTAGAGTCAAAATTATTAAAATTAGAAGATTTGGTTACATTCAAAACAGCTCAGATAATGTTTAGGGCCAAAAATAAAAATTTACCTGGAAACATTCAAAAATTATTTAACGAGCGTGTGGGGGGTTACAATTTAAGAGGAATATTTAATTTTAAGAAACAAAAAGTCCGTACGACTAGAAAAACCTTTTGTATTTCGGTTTGTGGAGTAGGAGTGTGGAATAAATTGAACGGGGAATTGAAGCAATGCACAAACATGAATCATTTTAAAATGATATATAAAAAAATAATTCTCAAGGGGTACAGGGATGGAGGGGATGGTTGACAAGTGGGGGTTGATGTTTATCTTGCTTTACTATTGTTTACTTTTGTTAGGGTACTTCAGATATGAAGTTTGTATGTACATAATAGTTGTATGTATATATATGTCTGTAGGTATTATGGGAAATTGCCTAGGGTAGTATTATTATTAGTAATGAATTGATTTTTAAATATGGTAGAAGTGTTGGGGAAAAGGGGTGAGATTTAATAAGTTATTCTTCTTCTCACTCCTTTTCGAGCTTGTACAGACACAGAGTTGGACATTGGAACTTTGATTTTGTTCTTCTCATTGCTTTGTAAATATTGATTGTAATGTCCAATTGTTTGATAATTTCGATTTTGTTAATATTAATGTCTTTAATGTCTTTACTTGTTCGGAATAAATAAATAAAATAAAAAAAATAATTAAAAAAAACCTATTTGCTGCATTTAACGTTGCAGGAGGGTGCAAAGTTATTCCAATGCCATGCATGTGTTGCACTTAACATTTTTAAGTGGTTCTGCAAGATTAGTGCAAAGCGATTTAATGCATTGAACTTCCAAGCGATTTAAGATTCAAGATTCAAGAGAGTATATTGTCATGTGTCCCAGATAGGACAATGAAATTCTTGCTTTGCTTCAGCACAACAGAATATTGCAGGCATAAATAAATACAGATCAGTGTGTCCATATACCATTGAATATATATACACACACACATAAATAAACAGATAAAGAGCAATGGGCTATTAATGTTCAGAGTTTGTTTGAAGTTGTGGGGAAGTAGCTATAGGGGGGTTGCACGTAAGGTCACTGGGTCATAGGGCTTGACTCACGGAGCCGCTCAATCCATTTAGAAGACAAACGTAACTTCCGGTATATGTTATTAATGCAAGAAACGCGTACTTTCCCACCTGTTAAAAACCGCCAAAATGTTGAATTTTTGCGCTGTAAATAATTGTGGAAATCGGGGTAACCGTGAGAGACATCTATCCTACTGCAGAATTCCAAAAGTGAAACGAAATGAAGGTAAAGAGAAGCGAGAGCTGAAGGGACAACAACAGTTAAAGTGCTTGGCGAACATTGGTCATGCAGATATCAAATTGGAAAATATTGGGAATTATCACCTTTGCTCACTGCATTTCATCAACAGTAAGGTATTATGTATGTTTTTCTTTATTCATTTGCTATCTAAAACGTTTCAGAAGTGATGAATCTGGCTGTAAAATTGTAAAATCGCTCATGGTTCTGAAGTGGGTTTTTACATGCAAAAAGAAAATGCTTCTGAAGCTAAATTTATCATTAAAAAAATCTCCAGACTTACAAGTGGTGTGTGGAAAAGTAAGTTTTCTATCATGGTATTGAGATGTATATTTTGGCAAATAATAAAATGTTCTGACAGCTTAAACACCCACTCCCTTCCAATAGGATATTGTCAATTTGCTGAGGTTGATTATGTCCAATTAACAGCTAACAATTATGCCATTCCTTGGCTTGCATCTGAGTCAAATGTAATTCAAAACCCATGTACGGTTTGCCATTTTTTGAAGGATAAATTTTGCTTCAGAAGTGTTTTCGTTTTGTATGTAAAAACCCACTTGAGAACCATGGGCGTTTTTAAAATTTTACAGCCAGATTTATCACTTGTGAAACTTTTTAGATACCAAAGGAATCAAGCAAAAACACAAATAATGCCTTACTGTTGATGAAATGCAGTGAGCAAACGTGTTAATTCCCAATATTTTCAATCTTGATATTTGCACGGCCAATGTCCGCCAATCACTTTAGCTACTGTTGTCCCTTCAGCTGTTGCTTCTATCTACCGTCATTTCTCCTCACTTATGGAATTCTGAAGTAGGATAAATGTCTCTCACGCTTACCCCGATTTCCATAATTATTTACAGCGCAAACATTGGCCATGGCGGCGGTTTTTAACGGGCCCACTACGCTGGAAACAATGGTAAGTGTTTACCTGAAGTTCATCGTATGTACTCCAGTTGGCGTAGCGTGGCAACAGTACGGGTCACGGGTCGTGACCTGACTGCCGTGCAACCTCCCTATAATAAAGTGGGGAATTTTATCTAGCAGGTGTGTGGTCGAGGTAACCTGATTATAAGAGGGGGAAGGGGAAGACCCATCACTACACTCCCTGTAGGGGGATGGGAGCACTAGGACCCAGCAGAGACAGACCACGTGCTGTCTGCATGGTGGAGGTTGTGGGCCTGGTGCTGAGCCGGGAACTCTGGTGAGGTGACGGCTCTGGCCCGCTGGTGGCCGATGGAGAGACGAGGGAGGGTTGGCGGGCGGAGTCGCTGGTGGAGGCCCGTTGGGGGGGGGGGGGGCTGGAGTAGAGATACGGGCAGCAGCATCGGTGGTCGTGGTGACAGTGAAGGTCGGCGACAGTGGCCACGCCCGGGGAGGCGGTGAGAGTCGGCGGCTGCGGGCGGCAGTTTCGCTGGTCCGGGCCTCAGTTCTATCCGTACTGACTCCACATCTCCTGATTCTATGTCATCCCTCGTAAGGGACTGAATTTCATTCCTCACCAACAGAGCTGCCCCACCCTCTCTGCCCACCTGTCTGTCTTTTCGAGCGTACGTATACCCCTGAATATTCAGTTCCCAGCCCTGGTCCTCTTGCAGCCATGTCTCTAATTCCCATGACATTATACTTGCCAATTTCTAACGGAGCCTCAAGCTCATCCACTTTATTTCTCATACCAAGGGTGCGTACACTTGGAACAGCTATAAATTCAAAGACTTTCAAGGTCCAAAAATCCCATTTCCAAGGACCAAAATTCAGTAAACATTGATGGTTTATCGGAGACTTGTACATAAATTGCTTGGTATTGGATGATTTGATTCTGTACCAAATAACAGCAAGATTCTGTACCAAATAACAGCTGGTCGCCATCTCAGATTTGATTGAAAATCATGTTTTGCACACCTCTGGTACAAAGAACACAGCAGAAAAATCAACTTTCAACTCAAAGTTCCTTCGAAGTTATGAACCATTGATATAGCTCGAAAATTTGCCAAAGGCCCATTGCAATTTGGAGTTGAGACCTTGTTTTCTGTTGTGTTACTTGTGTGCTCTGATGTACAGGCACTGATTTTCAGGGAAATCTGAGAAGGTGATCAGTCAATCCATTAGTCCATGTTGCACAGAATGAGACTAAACCACATAATAATTAATTACACACAAGATGGTTAACTTGTCTATATTCGCACTTCATTAGAGCAGTGATGGTCCATTTTCTCATCTCTTAGTTATTCAATCTGAAACCATGATAATGGAAAACTGCTTTTCAACCAGTCCCTGCAAACCTGTACTGTCCCTAACTGCTTCAAAGTCTGCACCATTGTCCCTGCACCCAAAAAGACAAGGATTGCTGGTCTTAAAGATTACAGGCCTGTCGCACTGACCTCTAGTCATCAGGTGTGAGACAGGAAAAAACTGAAAAAGGAAGAAGAGAGATTGGGGTCCAGAAAAATGTGGTAATTGCACCTTAAAATGACACAATTTTCTTGCCTATTGACCCTAAATCTATACTGTAATTTATTGTAGCTGAAAATAACACACTTTACTTGCTTGTCACTTCTTAATTTACACACAAAATGTGTGATAATCATACCTTAAAATGACCTTGCTTGTTTACACTTGTCATATTGTAAATATTTTATATTCCACCTACACCTCCTTGTAACATGATACCTGTTCCTTGCTTGTTTAATTAGAGAGAAGTACCCTTTACACAGGACATTTTTGATAATTATACCTTGAAATGACACCATTTGCTTGCTTGTTTACCCTTAATTTATACTGTAATGTTGTTAAATTATACCTTACAACAGGGGCCTCCAAACGTTTCTCCATGAGGGCCACATTATATATTTGGCACATTTTTGCAGGCTGTAGAAAAACATAAAGAAATGTCAGTTTTATCAATTTAATGAACTCAAAAAAGAACTTAAGTAAAACAAATGGAAGAAATTCAAAACAAAACTTGTAGCCACCAATCAAGGTTAACCAACAAAATCATAATGTTTTATGCAACCACATTAATGGGAAGGATGGAAATGCTATTGTGATTTCAATATGTCATGGAAACCCTCAACTTGATAGCCTGGAGCAAACTGAGGTGTAAGTTCCCGCGCTCCCCAGTGTTGCAGTGCTCATCCTGTAGGTGCCGGAGTGTCAAACAGGGACGTCACTTCAGGTTTTGCTTGTTGGGGGGGGGGGGGGGGGGAAGCTAGTCTCCCAAGAGGGTCAAACAAGATTATAGCCTATCACTACATCCCAGTGCATAACTAGTACAATAACACATATATTTAATTTAATAATAACAAAATATTGCATGGGTGCACTGACACACTCACCCACTCACCTCCACACCCACACACTCACACATACCCACACACACTCACCCACACACTCATACATACCCACACAAACCCACACAAACACATACCCACACACACTCACACAAACCCACTTATGCCCATACACTCACACACTTACCCATTCCCACACACCCGCACACACACACCCACACTCCCTCACATACCCACACATACACGCACACACCCCCACACACAACCCCACTCATGCCTACACACACACACACACCCACTTACACCCACTCCCACACACTCACCCACTCATGCCCACTTACCCACACACTTACCCACTCCCACACACACATCTCTAGACCCCCACACCCACACACACACACTCACTCCCACATACCCACACCGACAAATACCCACACACTCACATTCATCCCCACACCCACATTCACTCGCCCACACACCCACACCGCCTCACCCACCTTCTCACACATTCCCACACCCACTCTCACCCACCCACACATTTCCTCACCCACACACACCCTCACCCACACACTGCCTCACACACTCACCCACACACTCCCTCACCCACACACTCCCTTACACTCTCTCCCACACACTCTCACCCACACACTTACACTCACCAACACACTCACAACATCGACAAGTAGCCAAATGACCCGAAACCTGAAACGTGCCCATATTTCCCCAGCACTTTGTGCCTATCTTTGGCAGACACAAGGAACTGCAGATGCTGTTCATACACAAAAGACACAGAGTGTTGGAGTAACATAACAGGTCAGGCAGTATATAGGCTCAACGTGGATAGGCCACGTTTCAGGTCTGCAGAAGAAGGGTCGTGACCAAAAAAACATCCCATTTTCTCCACAGATGCTGCCTGGCCTGACCCGACCCACCCCCTCAGGAGGCACGTCCGGTTCAACCTGAGGGGGCAAAGGGGAGGCGAGAGGGGTAAGGGGGTGGGTGTGTGGGAGAGGTTGAGAGGGGAGGGGGTGAGGGGGAGCGGTGAGTATGGGGAGGGGGTGATGGGGGGGTGGGTGAGTGGGGGTGTGGGTGGGGTTAAGGGGGAGTGGGTTGAAGGGGGTGAGGGGATGGGGAAGTGAGGGGGTTGAGAGGGGGTGAGGAGGTGAGGGACGGGATGGGGTGAGGGGAAAGTGGGGTGAGGGGGGTGAGTAGGGTGAAGGGGGGTGAGGAGGGTGTTAGGGGGTGAGGAGCGGGAGGGAGATGGGGTGGGTTTGAAGGGGTGGGGAGGGTGGGTGAGGGGGTGAGGGGATGAGGAGGTGAGGGGGAGGTGGGTGATGGGGCAGGGGTGAGAGGGTTGAGCAGGTGAAAGGGGGGTGAGTGGGTAAGGGGGATGAAGGGGGATGAGGGTGGTGAGTAGGGTGAGGGGGTTGGGGGGGTGAGATGGGGAGGTGGGTGAGCAATGAGGTGGGGTGAGGGGGAATAGGGGGTGTGAGGGTGAACGGGAGGGGGTGAGGAGCGATTTGAGGGGATGAGGGAGGAGGTTGTGAGGGGGTAAAGGGGGTGAATGGGGGAGGGGGCGAGAGGGGTTGTTGAGTGCGTGAGGGGATGATGGGGTGAGGGAGGGGAGGTGGGGGGGTGGAAGGGGGGTTGAGGGGGGGTGAGGAGGTGTGTGAAAGGGGGGTGCGTAAGGATGGGTTAGGGGATGTGTGAGGGGTGTGTGAGAGGGAGGGGGATGAAGGCGTGGAGCCGCCTCTAATATTGTGTATGTGGATGTAGTGGGCTGAAAGTGACGGGGAGAAGAGACAAGACAGCCCCGGTAGTGGGGAGGGTGGGGGTGGGGGGAGGGATCCACATTGTGTCCGTCAGGCAGCAACTCTACTGCTGCGCATGCTTCACCCTCACCGCTGTCGTCATCACCGCGCGTGGAAGGCAGGCAGCGCGGCCGTGATGTCATTTCCAGGCTGAGGCCCTGCGCGCTCACTTCCGAACTCGTCTCCCCCGGGTGGGTCCGTGCTCCCCCGTGCTATGGTGAGCCGAGTGCCCGTGGTCCTCCAGGCGGGTGAGCCGAGCGCCCGTGTCTCCAGGCCGGTCCTCCAGGCGGGCGGGCGGTGCTGGGGACAATCAGACTCCAGGTGTGGTCTCACCAAGGCCCTGTACAACTGCAGTAGAACCTCCTGCTCCTATTACTCAAATCCTTTTGCTATGAATGCCAACATACCATTGGCTTTCTTCACTGCCTGCTGCACCTGCATGGCTACTTTCAATGAATGGTGTACCATGACACCCAGTTCTCGTTGCATCTCCCCTTTTCCTAATCGGCCACCATTCAGATAATAGTCTACTTTCCTGTTCTTGCCACCAAAGTGGATAACCTCACTTTAACACATTATACTGCATCTGCCATGCATTTGCCCACTCACCAAACCTATCCAAGTCACCTTGCAGCCTCCTGGCATCCTCCTCACAGCTAACACTGCCCCCCAACTTTGTGTCATCCGCAAACTTGGAGATGTTGCATTCAATTCCCTCGTCCAAATCATTAATATATATTGTAAATAGCTGGGGTCCCAGCACTGAGCCTTGCGGTACCCCACTAGTCACTGCCTGCCATTCTGAAAGGACCGTTACTCCTACTCTTTGCTTCTGTCTGCCAGACAGTTCTCTATCCACATCAATACTGAACCCCCAATACCGTGTGCTTTAAGTTTGTATACTAATCTCTTATGTGGGATCTTGTCGAAAGCCTTCTGAAAGTCCAGATATAACACATCCCTGGTTCTCCATTATCCACTAGTAGTTACATCCTCGAAAATTCTATAGATTTCGTCAGACATGATTTACCATTCATAAATCCATGCTGACTTTGTCCAATGATTTCACCACTTTCCAAATGTGCTGCTATCCCATCTTTAATAACTGACTCTAGCAGTTTCCCCACTACCGATGTTGGACTAACTGGTCTGTAATTCCCCATTTTCTCTCTCCCTCCCTTTTTAAAAAGTGGGGTTACATTAGCTACCTCCAATCCTCAGGAACTACTCCAGAATCTAAAGACTTTTGACAAATTATCACTAAGCATTCACTATTTCTGGGGGCTACTTCCTTAAGCACTCTGGGATGCAGCCTATCTGGCTCTGGGGATTTATCGGCCTTTAATCCATTCAATTTACCTAACACCATTTCCCGACTAACCTGGATTTCACTCAGTTCCTCTATCTCATTTGACCCCCTGCTATTTCCGGCAAATTATTTATGTCTTCCTTAGTGAAGACAGAACCAAAGTAGTTATTCAATTCAAGTAGTCTGCCATGTCCTTGTTCCCCATGATCAATTCACCTGTTTCTGACTGCAAGGGACCTACATTTGTTTTAACTAATCTTTTTCTCTTCACATATCTATAAAAGCTTTTGCAGTCAGTTTTTATGTTCCCTGCCAGTTTTCTTTCATAATCTATTTTCCCTTTCCTAATTAAGCCCTTTGTCCTCCTCTGCTGGACTGAATTTCTCCCAGTATGCTTCATCTTTTGTTTTGATACTATCCCTGATTTCCCTTGTTATCCATGGATGCATGACCTTCCCTGATTTATTCTTTTGCCAAACTGGGATGACAATTGTTGTAGTTCATCCATGCGTCTTAAATGCCTTCCATTGCATATCCACCGTCAGCCCTTTAAGAATGAATTGCCAGTCTATCTTGGCCAATTCACGTCTCATACCCTCAAAGTTACCTTTCTTTAAGTTCAGAACCCTTGTTTCTGAATTAACAATGTCATTCTCCATCCTAATGAAGAACTCAACCATATTATGGTCACTCTTGCCAAGGGGCCACGCACAACAAGACATACATTCCAAGAAATCCTCTTCCTCAGCACCCTGCCAATTGATTCACCCAATCTATATGTAGATTGAAGTCACCCATTATAACTGTTTTACCTTTGTTGCACGCATTTCTAATTTCCTGTTTGATGCCATCCCAACTCCACTACTACTGTTAGGTGGCCTGTACACAACTCCCACTAGCGTTTCTGCCCCTTAGTGTTTCGCAGCTCTACCCACATCGATTCCACATCCTCCAAGCTATTGTCCTTCCTTTCTATTGCATTAATCTCCTCTCTAACCAGCAACGCTACCCAACCTCCTTTTCTTTCTGTCTATCCCTCCTGAATATTGAATAACCCTGGTTGTTCAGCTCCCAGCCTTGGTCAGCCTTGGTCTCACTCTCTCTCTCTCACTCTCTCTCTGTGTTTCTCCCTCTTTCTCACTCTCTGTCTCTCACTCTGTTTCTCTGTTTCTCTCTGTATCTCTCTCTCTCTCTCACGCTCTGTCTGTGTCACTCTGTCACTGACTGTCTGTCTGTCTCTCTCTCTCTCTTTCTGTATCTCTCTCTGTGTCTGTCTCTCCATCTCAATCTCAGACTCTCTGTCTCTCTGTCAGTTTATATGTCTCTCTCTCTCTCTCTCTCTCTCTCCCTCTCCCTCTCTCTGTCTCTGTCTCTGTCTCTCTCTCTTCCTCTCTCTCTCTCTGTCTCTCTCTGTGTCCCTCTCTCTCTCTCCTCCCTCTCTCTCTCTCTGTCTCCATCTTTCTCTCACCAGGGTCCGGATGTCGGCGCCGTTCATCTTCATCTTCACGTCACCAAAGCTCCACGTCACCAACGTGGAGCTTTGGATGTCAGATGTGGGAAGTCATGGAGTCTGATAGCCCTCCAGACGTCCACATCTGCGCCAGGTGTATCGAGATGGGGCTCCTAATGGACCGTATTAGGAACCTGGAGCAGCAGCTCGATGATCTCCGTCTGGTCAGGGAGAGCGAGGAAGTCATTGAGAGGAGTTACAGGGATGTGGTCACTCCAACGCCACAGGAGGCAGGCAAGTGGATCACGGTTGGGAGAGGCAAGGGGCACAGGCAGGGACTAGAGAGTACCCCGGTGGCTGTACACCTTGACAATAAGTACTCCTGTTTGAGCACTGTTGGGGGGGACAGCCTACCTGGGGGTAGCGACAGCGGCCGGGGCCTCCGGTATAGAGACCGGTCCTGTTGCTCAGAAGGGGTAAGGAAAAGAAGAGGAGGGCAATATTAATAGGGGGTCAGACAGGCGATTCTGTGGACGCAGTCGGGAGACCCGGATGGTAGTTTTGCCTCCTGGTGCCAGGGTCTGTGATGTGTCTCAACGTGTCCAAGACATCCTGAAAGGGCAGGGAGAGGGAGCCCGAGGTCGTGATACATATAGGTACCAATGACATAGGTAAAAAAAGAGAAGAGGTCCTGAAAGGAGAATTTAGGGAGTTAGGAGGGAGTTAAAGAGAAGGACAGCAAAGGTAACAATCTCGGGATTACTGCCTGTGCCACGCGACAGTGAGAGTAGTAATGGAGCGAGGTGGTGGATAAATGCGTGGCTGAAGGACTGGTGCAGAGGGCAGGGATTCAAATTTCTGGATCATTGGGACCTCTTTTGTGGAAGTTTCGACCTGTACAAAAAGGATGGGTTGCACTTGAACCTGAGGGGACCGATATCCTGGCGGGGAGATCTGCAAAGACTACTGGGGAGACTTTAAACTAGAATGGTTGGGGGGAGGGACTCAAATATGAGAATGCTATTAGACAGTGTGTGAGCAGGATGCAGAAGAAGGAAAGCACTCAGTCCAACATGTAGGGGGGAAAGAAGAAAACAATAATAAACAGAGAATAAGAGGTGGTGGGGTTCTTAAATGGGTGAGCAGAGAAACAGAGGGGTGTAAAATGCGGGCGGAAGCAATAGGTAGCAAGGTGAAAATTAAAAGTGGCAGGCGACAAATCCAGGGCAAAATCAAAAAGAGCCACTTTTCAACATAATTGTATAAGGGGTAAGAGCATTGTAAAAACAAGCCTGAAGGCTTTGTGTCTCAATGCAAGGAGCATTCGTAATAAGGTGGATGAGTTGAACGTGCAGATAGCAATTAATGATTATGATATAGTTGGGGATCACGGAGACATGGCTCCAGGGTGACCAAGGCTGGGAGCTGAACATCCAGGGATATTCAATATTCAGGAGGGATAGAGAGAAAGGAAAAGGAGGTGGGGTAGCGTTGCTGGTTAGAGAGGACATTAACGCAGTGGAAAGGAAGGACATTAGCTTGGAGGGATGTGGAATCGGTATGGGTAGAGCTGCGAAACACTAAGGGGCAGAAAATGCTGGTGGGTGTTGTGTACAGGCCACCTAGCAGTAGTAGTGAAGTGGGAATGGCATCAAACAGGAAATTAGAAATGCGTGCAACAAAGGCAAAACAGTTATAATGGGTGACTTCAATCTACATATAGATTGGGTGAATCAAATTGGCAGGGGTGCTGAGGAAGAGGATTTCTTGGAATGTATGAGGGATAGTTATCTAAACCAACATGTAGAGGAACCAACGAGAGAGCAGGCTATTCTAGACTGGATATTGAGTAATGAGGAAGGGTTAGTTAGCAGACTTGTTGTGCGTCCCCCTTGGGCAAGAGTGACCATAATATGGTTGAGTTCTTCATTAGGATGGAGAGTGACATTGTTTAATTCAGAAACAACGGTTCTGAACTTAAAGAAAGGTAACTTTGAGGGTATGAGACGTGAATTGGCCAAGATTGACTGGCAATTAGTTCTAAAAGGGTTGACGGTGGAGATGCAATGGAAGGCATTTAAAGACTGCATGGATGAACTACAAAAATTGTTCATCCCAGTTTGGCAAAAGAGTAAATCAGGGAAGGTAGTGCATCCGTGGATAACAAGGGAAATCAGGGATAGTATCAAAGCAAAAGTTGATGCGTACAAATTAGCCAGAAAAAGCAGCATACCAGAGGACTGGGAGAAATTCAGAGACCAGCAGAGGAGGACAAAGGGCTTAATTAGGAAAGGGAAAATAGATTATGAAAGGAAACTGGCAGGGAACATAAAACCGACTGCAAAAGTTTTTATAGATATGTGAAGAGAAAGAGATTAGTTAAAACAAATGAAGGTTCCTTGCAGTCAGAAACAGGTGAATTGATCATGGGGAACAAGGATATGGCGGACCAATTGAATAACTACTTTGGTTACGTCTTCACTAAGGAAGACATAAATAATCTGCCGGAAACAGCAGGGGGCCACGGGTCAAAGGAGATGGAGGAACTGAGTGAATGCAGGTTAGTCGGAAGTGGTGTTGGGTAAATTGAATGGATTAAAGGCCGATAAATCACCAGGGCCAGATAGGCTGCATCCCAGAGTACTTAAGGAAGTAGCTCCAGAAATAGTGGATGCATTAGTGATAATTTTTCAAACTCTTTAGATTCTGGAGTAAGTTCCTGAGGATTGGAGGGTAGCAAACGTAACCCCACTTTTTAAGAAGGGAGGGAGAGAGAAAACGGGGAATTACAGACCAGTTAGTCTAACATCGGTAGTGGGGAAACTGCTAGAGTCAGTTATTAAAGATGGGATAGCAGCACATTTGGAAATTGGTGAAATCATTGGTACAAAGTCAGCATGGATTTACGAAAGGTAAATCGTGTCTGACGAATCTTTATAGAATTTTTCGAGGATGTAACTAGTAGAGTGGATAGGGGAGAACCAGTGGATGTGTTGTATCTGGACTTTCAGAAGGCTTTTTGACAAGGTCTCACATAAGAGATAGTATACAAACTTAAAGCACACGGTATTGGGGGTCAGTATTGATGTGGATAGAGAACTGGCTGGCAAACAGGAAGCAAAGAGTAGGAGTAAACGGGTCCTTTTCACAATGGCAGGCAGTGACTAGTGGGGTACCGCAAGGCTCAGTGCTGGGACCCCAGCTATTTACAATTTATATTAATGATCTGGACGAGGGAATTGAAAGCAACATCTTCAAGTTTGCGGATGGACACTAAGCTGGGGGGGCAGTGTTAGCTGTGAGGAGGATGCTAGGAGACTGCAAGGTGACTTGGATAGGCTGGGTGAGTGGGCAAATGTTTGGCAGATGCAGTATAATGTGGATAAATGTGAGGTTATCCACTTTGGTGGCAAAGACCGAGATGAGGAAAAACTTTTTCACACAGGGAGTGGTGAATCTCTGGAACTCTCTGCCACAGAGGGTAGTTGAGGCCAGTTCATTGGCTATATTTAAGAGGGAGTTAGATGTGGCCCTTGTGGCTAAAGGGATCAGGGGGTATGGAGAGAAGGCAGGTACGGGATACTGAGTTGGATGATCAGCCATGATCATATTGAATGGCGGTGCAGGCTCGAAGGGCCGAATGGCCTACTCCTGCACCTATTTTCTATGTATCTATGTATCTATGAGAGAGGGGGAGAGACAGAAAGAAGGGGGGAGAGAGAGAGTGGAGAGAGACAAAGGGGGAGAGAAAGGGGGGTTAGAGAGGCGGAGAGAGAGAGAGGGGGAGAGAAAGGGGGGAGAGGGCGAAGGGGGGAGAGAGTGAAAGAAGGGGGAGGAGAAGATGGGGAGAGACAGAAAGAAGGGGGGAGATAGAGAGGGGGAGAGACAGAAAGAAGGGAGGAGAGAGAGAGGGGGAGAGACAAAGGGGGGAGAGAAAGGAGGGGCTAGAGTGGTGGAGAGAGAAAAAGGGGGAGAGAGAGCGAAAGGGGGGAGAGAAGGGCCTGTTTCTGTGCTGTATTAGGGTATTGTGTTCATTTCTGGGCACCGCGTTACGGGAAAGATGTCGTCGAGTTTGGAAAGGGCGCGGAGAAGATTTACGAGGATGTTGCCGGGACTCGAGGGGCCTGAGCTACAGGGAGAGGTTGGGGCAGGGCTGGGACACTATTCCTTGGAGCGCAGGAGGATGAGGGATGATCTTATAGAGGTGTACAAAATCACCAGGGGAATAGATCGGGTTAGACAGACGCACAGAGTCTCTTGCCCAGAGTAGGGGAATCGAGGACCAGAGGGCACGGGTTTAAGGGATGCCATTGGGGTGACTACATTAATCATGTCTATTGGTACAGTGGCTTGCAAAAGTTTTCATAGCCCTTGAACTTTTCCATATTTTGTCACGTTACACCACAAACGTAAATGTATTTTATTGGGATTTTATGTGATAGACCAACACAAAGTGGTGCATAATTGTGAAGTGGAAGGAAAATGATACATGGTTTTCAAATTTTTTTTACAAA